>JAYMTP010004493.1:0-14848 GCA_036897365.1 Geranium brycei
CATAAACGATACAAACGTTGACATCAACGGACCTAAAAATCCTTCCCTGATGTTTATGCACATTTAAATTTGTTTCTTTTAACTTTTTACTAGTATGTTATCCTATTTCTAATGTGCCGACACTGCATATAAAATTGTCCATGTGAAAACTGAACTTCTCGACGAGATACTAACTAAACTGTGGACATAATTCCTTCAAAAAAATGCACAAAATTCTATTAAATGTCGTTTTTATGTATTAAAACATTTATTTGTATTTAATAAAGGTGAAATTCCACATTATTCGTTCTAACTATACATCATTTTCAATTTGGTACCATAAGTATAAAAGCGATTGTGTTTATACCCTATATTTTTTTAAGACACACTATTTAAGTATGTTAGTGTTACATTTAAAAGACTTAAATACCCATCATTATCATTTCAATTTCCACAAAATGTCATCGAATTTTCAATTTTTACCCCTCTCTCTCCATTGTCTTCCTCTTCTTATTCACCAAAATTGTATTTTTTACAATTACTTCTTATAAATGGGTAGTCTAACTAAACACCAAAAGTCTCAAAATCCATAATTTTATATAAAAGATCCAAAAATAACATTACAGATTAAAAAAAACAAATAATCGAGATTCGCCCAGATTCTAGCCAAAACATGTAGAGGACTTCAAACACAACGAGCCTAACGTCTACTTTGCAAATACAAATACACATACCCAAAACGGAATGATTATTAAGAGCAACTCCAATGGAGGTTGTCATTTTGGCATATTTTTGGCAAAATGGCAACTTGGAACTCCAATGGTGGTTGCCAAATTTGCATTGCATATGCAAATTGTTATATTTGTTATGGTGGGTTGGTGTATTTGTCAACTCATTGTAGTAAAGTTGACATAAATTTAATATTATTATATTAATATAACCAATAAATAAATGACAATATCAAAAGGTGGTAATCATTAATATTTGCATCAAAATTTAGAACTTGGATTGGAGAAGTATTATAATAAGAGCAACTCCAATGAGGGTTGCCATTTTGCCATATTTTTGACAAAATGGCAACTATCATCTTCAATGGGAGTTGACATATTTGCATTGCAAATGCAAATTGTCAAATTTGTTACGGGGATTGACATATTTGACAACTCACTATTACAAAATTTTCAAAATTTAATATTATTATATTAGTTTAACCAATAAATGAATGACAATAATAAGAAGTTGTAATTACTAATATTTGCATCAAAATTTGACAACTTAAGTTGGAGAATTATGACAATATAACAACTATAATGGAGTAATAATTTTTGCATTTTACCAACTTCCATTGGAGTTGCTTTGATGAAGTAATAATTTTTGCATTTTAATAACTTCCATTGGAGATGTTCTAACTCAAGCTTCAAAATCTAATCTATACTCATTTTCACACCGAAGATTCAATCAAATCAACATTTGGAGTTTTCTAGATAACATGAAGATAAATGGGTGACTTAGACATAACCCATTGACATGGCAACGTATTCATTTGCGTCTACGACGTCCACATCAAATCTAAATCCTCCTTCACACTAAACACATGAATAAACAAGAAAGAATCAACCATGAGATGCAATTTGGCATCACGCGTGTGAATTTAAATTTTGTGCCCTTTTCACTAATCTCATATTTGTCTATAATTTTCTTACATGAACACGTTGATAATTTAATTTTGAACCTTTTAGAACTTAAATCAAAGTTGTGTAGACAAAGTTATGTCAAAAAATCATGAGAGCTTTTGTTGACAGTATCATATTTTATCGTGAAAAGGTTGAAGGTTGAAGACGAGCGAGATGCCGTCGTTTTTCACAACTTTCAAATTACATTTTATCTGTATATATATAAAATAAAGGTAAGAACTCAGCATATGCTTGAGCTAACTCAATAGTAATGTGTGTCTTGTGTATCAAAAAGGTTAAGGTTTCAAACCTTGACTTTATTTGAATTTTAGAATTTTCAAGAACCCTGATTTTGAACTTCTAACCTTTTGGATAATCCAAGTGCCAATAACCACTAAAGTAGCTTAATTATTTATTAAGTATTCACTTGTAATGAATATATACTTAAATTAAAACCTACCTCCCATAGCTCACCAATATCTCATGACCTTAATTCAAAATGTTAGATAAATAGGTGCACAATAAAAATGGAAGAATGAACTTTTTTTGGTGTTAGATGGGTTGGAGGTCCATGTTTATGTTCTTCGAAGAGAGAGAACCGATTCTTATAAATCTTATTTCATTACGTCATAAATTAATTTGCTTGACAAGTTCATGAAAGCCTTTGGTGCATAGTTCATCTTGTCGAAGACGAGAATGCAAGCACAAAACTTTCCATCTAAACTGAAGGACACTATGAACATTTTTCTTTGTTTTTAACATATGTTAATACTCATCAATTTAAATTTGTTTGATCATTTTTCAAATAAACTGTATAAATTTATGTGTGACATAATTTCGTTGTGACACAGACAATTTTCTCTCAAATTATTTTCTAGTTTTGTGCTTACTTTTTTAATTCATGGTTCATCCCACTCTTGCCTCCCACCTAAACCCCAACAAACCCAAATCTAAACTAACTCATTTGAAAATCTCTTGTGCACCATATTTAGCCACGATTACACACTTATATTTATATATTATGTAGATTTAGTTTGAAAATTTTATAACATATATCCTTTTTTTTGAAACTAAAGAATTTCATTAACAACGAATAACATCAAGCCGAATCGCCTGCAGGACAAACCCCTCATTGTAGTTCCAATTCTTTTGATTTAAAGCAAATTTGGCTAGCTCATGTGCTGCCGATTTACATGTCTTAAAAACGAAATTAACCAAAACTTGAAATGATAAGCTTCCAATAGTATTTTAAGTTACGTTGTTATATTTACATTATTAATATCTATCTAAATTGAATAAAAGCAAAAAGAAAATCTAATACTTATAAATATTAAGTGTAATTTTATATATATGAGAATTTCTGTAGGTGTGAGAACCATGAGAATCAATATAAGAGTATCATGTTACAGAGGGCCGAGTTTCATACTATACCTTATAAGTAAACTCTGTCGGGAGAATGGTGTAACGAGGGGCCGTGAAATTGGAATTTTTTTTCCATGTCTGCCAGCTCAGTGCCACATATCATCTCCTTGTTGGTTCTTACGGTTCTCACCAGATGTTTCTTCTCTCTATATAATTTCAATATATACAAATTATGTTAGTAATTACTAAATAAATTGAATATTGTGTTTTTTTAAAATTGCTGATCAAAATGTATAATTAGTGTGTGTTATAATAGTTTAACTACAAAGCTTCACGAGTTTTTAAAAATTGGCAAACATTATATTAATTCACCTTCCAATTATAAATTGAAATGATGTTTGGGGCGGACTGAGAGTCATTGCTTCAAATTTAGTTCTTTTGCCATGTTTTATGCTTTCCCCCATTTTCTTTCTACCTGAAATCCGCCCAATGAGGATAGAAAATCCCCAAATCCTCGAATTCGCCTTAAATTTATATAATTTATTTCACACGAAGCTAAAAACAATTGTTTTTCTTATAGACATGTGCTATAAATGAGGTGATGAGATTTAAGTTTAGAGTTATTGATTTTTTAGAATTTCAAATTGATCATTCGAGACTCTATTCTTATGTTAAATTTACGATGCGTGAACAATTCATCTATATTTAACGAATACGAGAAATGGTGGTGTATGATCACCCGTCACTGCCTCGTTCCCAATGGAAATTTTGAAATATTTCCCTAACCCCATTCAAAATTTTCGTTTTGTCCGGTTATGTTAAATTAGAAACAGGTCTGTAAACGAGCCGAATTTTTAACGAGCCGCTCAAGCTCGGCTCGTTAAATATTCGGTTATGGCTCGTTATAATCGAGCTCGAGTCGGCTCGTTTAATACTTATTGAATTATATATTTATAAAATACTTATAATAGAATCTCAAGTTGGCTCATTTATTATTTATCATTTATTAAATTTTTAATAAATATTTGTATTTAAATTTAAACGAACCGAATCGAGTCGAGCTCGAGCTCGAGCTCGTTTATTTTATTTCGAACCAAACTCGAGCTTAGTTGTATAAGCTCGTTCGATCCCGAGTCGAGCTCGAATCGAACACTTTTTCACGAGCCGAACCCTATCAAAATGAGACTCAGCTCAGCTCGTTTAAACCCCTAATTAGAAATATCATATTCTTGTCGGGTAATTGTATCATCCATAAAGAATATATTATTAAAATGTGAGAGAGGGAGGAGACCAGTAGAGCAAGAGTCATGGATTGCATCGATTCGAATGTGAAGTCACGTGACCAAGAGATGGATAACACGTGACTCGTGGACTGATCCGACGACAAACCAGAAACTCTCTCAGCTCATCAATAAATAATACAAAAAAGGGAAATTAAATTAAAATAGAATAGAATTAAATTATCGGATAAAATGGGGGGCCCCACAAAGCGAAAAACACAAAATCACAGTCGTCCATCAAAAATCCACATAAGAAGCATCGATAACGATACAGCGCATCGCAGCGTACCAAAACCACACACTCACATCCTTTCTCTCTCCTCCGAATCCACAGTTGAGCTCTCTCTCCCTCTGCTCGACGACGACGATCTCTACGATGCTCCTTCTTCTCCGATCTCTCTATTTCTCTCTCCTCGCCGCGTAGACCAGCCCCAACCTCTCTCTCCTCCACTCGCCACGAGTTCACGCATCGCGACAGGTCAGTTCTGTTCCTTATCTGTTTCAATCCAGATTTGTGAATTTGTCACGTCCGAGCTCAAACCCTAGCTATTTGGGGTAGGATTGTGCTTGATTTCGTTGCTTTCGTCCCTGAATTGTGTGGAAATGTGGATTTTCTGTGTTTATGTTTGAGTTAGGATCTGAATTTGAGTTTTACTTCGGAGATTTGGGGGAATTGATGGCTCTGGTGCCTCAGTCGCCGGCGAGCTTCACCGGAACGCCGAAGATGGCGGCTTCGGATCTCATCAGGAGCTCGAGCACGAGCATTTTCGGAACTCCTTTGAACACCAAGAGCAAGGTCAGGTCTGGGACCAGGAGCATCAGTAGGGAAGGTTCTGTTTTCACTGTCAAAGCCAATATGTTTAGTAAGTTTAACTTTATAAACCCACTTAAGAAGCCAAAGCCAGAGCAAAAGCAACTGGCCAAGACGGAGTCGAAGCCCGAGAAATTCCCAGATCATTTCACAGACTTCAAGCCTATGAAAGGAACCCGAAAGCCCATCAGATTGGCCTTTGAGAAGCCGCTCATCGAAATCGAAGAGAAGATAGCTGATGTAACTATCTCTGGCTTCGCGTTTTCACTGTTTCATTGCTCATTTCTAGTTTCTGTAAGTCATGATGTGTTGTTTGGGACCTGCAGCTCAAGAGGAAGTGCGCAGCGGTTGGTTTCGAGCTTCCTCCTCGAACACTTAGAGCGATCGAGTCGAAATATAAACAGGTTTGGTGAACATTACTTCTATACCTTCGTTTTTCTTATGTTAAAATAAAATGCCGTATTTTTCTGAATGGTGAAGTATTATATGCTTGATTTTGATTTTGAACTTGTTTGAATGAAACTGAGTAGTTACATTTATGTGATCCCATATATATCATTAGTCCACGAGGACCCTATGTTTTTGCCATTTTAGAATAGTTTTATTGTGCTGCATATTGGTATTTATGCTATTTGGATGCAATGTCTAGCCTGCCTAAGGCAAGAGGGTCTTGGGTTTTTGCAAACATTATATATTCTATGGAACCGGAAGTTTGCAACAACAAAAAAACTCATCTTTCAATCAGACGTAATAATGTGGGGGGCTTTCTTTCTTTTTTATTTAAAAAAGAAAATGAGGTGTTTATCCATGTTTAAGGCAGACAAGGCTACATAATGACAGACAAGAAGTAGTTCTTGTTGGCAACCACATTTGATATAGTATAGTTGGATAAGAGAGATTGTACGATATATAGGAACTTGCCTTTTGATCTTATTTCCGATTCCAAAATTAGAAATAGAAAAAAAGCTATGCAATTGTTAATCTGGGTGGTTGTTTATTTTTGAAGCCTGGGTGGTTGTTAGTTATGTATGAACTTATGGGCATGCACTTTGTTTTAGCATTGCAGTATTTGCAGCTGCGTGTTGAGATATCAACAAGCACCTTTGGATTTCAATATCATTTCCAGAATAATTTCTGCTTTCAAACTCTCTGAGATTTCTCATCATTGATTTCAGACTCGAGAGAGAGTCTTTCGAGACCTGACTCCTATACAGCGTGTGAATATTGCACGACATCCTCACAGGCCTACCTTCCTTGATCACATAATTAATATTACTGATAGGGTATGGTACTTATAACTTCTACACCTTTCTGGGATTTTACTTGTACCCTTTTTTCACTGGTATCTTTACCAAAAATTTGTTTGTTCAGTTTACAGAGCTTCATGGAGATCGAGCGGGTTATGACGACCCTGCTATTGTTTGTGGTTTAGGAAAAATAGATGGTCAAACCTATATGTTTGTTGGTCAGCAAAAGGGTAGAAACACAAAAGAGAACGTTAAGCGTAACTTCGGGATGCCTACTCCCCACGGGTATGCACAATATGAAAGAATTAGTGTAGGGGCATCAAAGTTTTTGCAAGATCTGCTGAAACTAAACAATGATTTTCGTGCAGTTACCGCAAAGCTCTACGCTTTTTCAGATATGCCGATCACTTCGGTTTCCCAATTGTTACATTTGTCGATACACCAGGAGCCTTTGCTGACCTTAAATCTGAGTATCTAGGCCAAGTATGTGGGTTCTTGTAATTTTGAAACTAATATGGCGTACTTTTAATGCTGAATCAACTTATCCATTTTGCTTACATGCAGGCAGAAGCTATTGCTATGAACTTGAGGGAAATGTTTGGTTTTAAAGTACCAATCATTACTATTGTTCTCGGGGAAGGTGGATCTGGCGGTGCTCTCGCCATTGCCGTTTGTAACAAAATGCTAATGCTTGAAAATTCTGTTTTCTTTGTTGCAAGGTGAATCGGGCGATTTGTATATTTTGTTTTAGCCTTAAAAATAATCAAAATATAAGTTGGACTAGGTGCAAAAAAGACGAGGGCTCTATTTCAGTATTCTAAATTTTTATGCTTTGTTTTTTTCTTATGTCAAAGTCCAGAAGCATGTGCATCAATCTTATGGAAGAAAGCAAGACTTGCTCCCAAGGTTTATGCAACATCTTCATTTATCGACCTGTACTTTGGTATTTCTTTGATCGCCATCCACTGAAATGTCATTTCTTTGCAGGCTGCTAGGAAGTTGAAGATTACTGCTAGAGAGTTGGTAGAGTTGGATTTGGCAGATGCAGTGATCCCTGTAATAAACTTCCTTTCCCTTTTTATGTCTTCAAACCGAGTCTAAAAGACGGAGTTAGTTTTAAAACGTAAAAGGTGTTTTTGTTAAACACATTTCAAATTTATTTGCCGGTGGCAATTAAATCCACCGTAATCTTTCCCTTTGGGGGATTTCCGGTACTAGATGCACTATTTGTGAATTTTTTTCACCACCTAGCCTTTGGTCTCTTTTCCAGCAAAATATATAGTTCTTTTCTCAGTGACTAAACGGCGTGTGCTTCAGACCACTATTATATTTCTTATGGCATATACTTTTATTTGTGGCATTTGATGGTGGATTTTTTGTTTGCGACAGGAGCCTATCGGTGGTGCACATTCAGATCCAAAGCTCGCCTCGAAATTGATCAAGACGTACATTAAAAATACAATGAATGTATGTGCCACTTCTCTGTTTGTGTCCAATGTATCCACTTCTGTTCCTATCCTATCCTAATTTTGGTTTTGGTTTTGGTTTTATAGGAGCTCTCGAAGATGAGCGAAGAAGAGCTGCTGAGTCAACGCTACCAGAAGTTCCGTAAAATGGGAAGATTCACTGAAGAAAAAACGCCCGAGTTTGATATCAGTCCTCAGGCCATTGAAAAGTTGAAGATGAATATGGACGACGAATACAACAAGGCACTTAGCGCCATAGGTTTCAAGGCCACGGTAGATTTGTTGGAGCGAGAATTACAGAAAGCAAGGACGCCGGCTGAACGCGAAGAGCTAGAGAATAAACTCAAGAAAGTCAAGCTCGAGGTAAACCAGCATCTGCCCACAGCTCCAAACTATCCAGCCCTGAAGAGCCATCATGACATGATGAGGAACATATCTAGGGCCCAAAATAACGCTGAGGTGAAGCAGGAACTCGGTGAGAGGCTCAAACGGATCCTGGACAACCCCGATACACGGGAGAGGTTCGACAGGCTCAAGACCATAATTAAAGACGACGATGGCGATCAAGGAGATCTACACCCTGCTGTGAAGATCTTATATTTCAACGAGAGGAAGAAACTCCAATATCAAATAGCTAAGGTTCTAAGCTCCTTTTTACTACTGAGTAACACCGCTGCGTTTGAGAAAGGAAAGTACCTCGCTAAGAAGGCTTATTCTGAAGAGTATGAAGATGCATTAGAGGAAGTGGTCAATGGTGTTATGAAGGATATCGAAGAGGTCGTACGGAAGTCACCGAAGCTGAAGCGCAAGATGGAGCTAGTGACCAGGCTGTATTCGGACGAGAAAGGGAAGCCTGATGCAGAACCCTCACCGAAAATTCAGGCTTTGGTGACAGATGTGAGGCGCAGAATAAGAAAGGGCTTGGCTGCTCGAGAAGCAGCGAAGGTGAAAAATGAGCCAAAGCCAGAACCAGAGGTCAAAAGTGAAGCAGAAACGAATGTCCAATACGAACCAATACCAAAGGTAAAAAGAATAAGGGTTAATACCCGACCGAAAACAGTTGGACCAGAACTAAAGTTCAAAAGTCAAGCAGAAGCAAAAGGCAAAAATGAACCAGGTCAAAACCGCCTTTGATGTGAGTCTCTCTTTCTCTCATGAATAATATTATGAGATTTTATTCAGTTCACAATTGTGGAGAGATAGCACATAACCATTTTAGTTAGTTTCCCAGTCTTAATATTTCCAATACCAAATATTATTTGTGTTCCCTCGTTTTATGAAAAAAATCAGTGTTCTAAAAACCAGCATATGCAGGTATTTTTAAAGCACCAACTCAATTTCACATAATCAAGCAGGTTATTGGGTAAAAACAATTAGTAATTGGTCCGTTGTAAATTTTTTATTTTTAAGGATATGAATTTAACAAATATTGAAATATTGATGTTCTTACATCTTGAATGCTTATTATTATTGCTATTGTTATAGTTATCGTTATCGTTACTGTTACTGTCATTATTATTACTCGTTCAATAAATATTATAAAATACAAATATGATAAATCCCGAAGGCTCTATCCTCCCGCCTAGCCCTTACATCTATTACTATACTTTAAAAAAATCATAACTTCCTTAAATTGGCTGCCTCATTTCAAAACCTGGAAATTTGCGTGCACACAAAGCCAGTCTTGATCTTCCCATGAAGCGAGTAGGTATTAGTAAACTGTACTATGAATCCCCGAATACCATGATATGTAACGCCAATGGGTTTCTTTCATTGTTGCAGTAAT
Source organism: Geranium brycei (assembly GCA_036897365.1). Taxonomy (NCBI): domain Eukaryota; kingdom Viridiplantae; phylum Streptophyta; class Magnoliopsida; order Geraniales; family Geraniaceae; genus Geranium; species Geranium brycei. Next base: position 9,605 of record JAYMTP010004493.1, read on the forward strand.
AATCTGTTTCTCCGAGTATGTTTGGTGGTGGAAGTTGATGTTGTAGAAAACAAATGGTTGTGAAACCGCATGCACTTATGCGCAAAAGAGCTGAAGGTTGTCTCTGTTGTCATGGTTCCCGTCTTCTTCAGCACCACGCGAGGTTTTTGCAATAAACGAACCTGAGGAGCCGCCCGACGTAGATAAATGACAACTACCTAATTTCTGCAGGAAGTTTTCAGGGTGAATCAAGTTTAGTAGAGTTTGTTAGTGTCCATTGCCTTTGTTCTCTGCCCTTTGTTTATGAACTGTGTATCTCTATTTCCATTGATGGAGGCAACATTTTGTATGTTGAGTGAGTGAGTGCTGGGAAGCTAATAAGCATGTGCTTTCAAATGTGTAGGAATAACACATGGTTGTGTTTTGGGATTAATTTATTTGTTGTTGATCCATGTATTTTAGCTTCTGTGATTTTTGAAGAGTCAGTGATTGATGATTTTGGTGGATATGAAAGATGCATGTTGCTTAGTAGTAAGAGATAGGTGCAAGTAAGCATAAGTACGCTTAACCAAACACGTTTTGCTTTCAATTGTATTTAATATTTCCTTTTATCTCGTTCGCTAGTTTAAAATTCATATTTTTCACATCAGCACACCAACCCAATGCTCTCTCGAGCTTTTGAAAATTTGCCTTCTTCCCGTCGATCTTTAAGTTGGCCAGAGACGAAACTGTCAACTTGCTTAAGAACAACGCGAAACTATCATTTTTATTTGAACTGGCGAGATGAAAATTAAATTCGAGCAAAGGATTAAATTTCTCGATTCAAGTATTTCAAATTTATTATAAAGCGAGAGTTTTGATAAAATAAGATTTTTTCATTTAAATTTGAATAAATACGTACAAAATAAATTTATCAATTTGAGTTTTAGACAAATATGACAAATACTTTCTTGACTCATGTCATTGTATTTTATAAATATAAAATTAATAAAAATTTACATTTTAAGTTATATTTTGATATGTTAGACTGTTAGTCTTTTTCATTTTACTTGATACTTTGTATTTATATTATTTATTTTTGTCAACCATTTTTGTTTAATAAATTTAAGTTGGATTGACTTGATACATCGTAGTTTCATATATGACATTTGCCAACGTTACAAAATAACTCTTGACTATACCAACAAATTTTAACAATAAATTCAATAATAATAATGTAATATATTAAATATTCACATTTTTAGAGTTTCGCAATGCCCATATCGATCGCAGAGTTGATCGAGAAAGCTGGTTTAAGGCGGTATGCAGCAAGATCACGGGATTTTCCTATCCGTATGAGGTGGAGGCCATGGCTCTGCATGATGCTAACTGGTTCGAATCGATTGGTCACCGAGGTTATCATGGATGCATGTTTAAAGCATTCTGCAACGAGATCACGGGGTTTCTCCATTCATATGAGGTGGAGGGCGTGGCTCTACATGATGCTAAACTGGTCGAGCTGAACAACTTTAGAGGAATCATTAGTGAACGGTGTTGCGTACTATTCACTATCAGAACATATTTTCTTTGTATGCTCGTAATCAAATGGTTCACGAATTGACCAAGTTTGTTTTAACTAACAATAGCTGAGATTATGGTGAGGGGTCTATTCCACCATCTATAGCTTCAGCTGTCCGGCTTGATGCCGAGTTAGTTGCTATTTAATTAATAAAATTCGCTTTTATCTTAAAAAAATATTAATACTTATTCTCTTATAAGCCTATGAGAAGGACTGTGGAGGTTTGTTCAGTACACGCGCGAAACAAGCGCGTGTTAAAGAAATCACGGCAGGTATATAAATTATTTTGACGGTTTTTTCTTTTTCAGGAATCGTATTTGATATTAGCGTGCGTGTGAAATCTTAAAAGTTCACGCGGTCATTTTATTTATTTGCATATAAGTCCTCATACTATTTTGAATTAGTTTTATTGCCTCTTAAGTCCTGTATTTATTAAATTTTGTACTTTACCCAAAAAATTTATAAGTAGTCCAAATGGAATAAGTATTCTTTTTCGAAAACTTGTCACCAAGTGATTTAGTTACTCAATTCATTTATTGGTGTTACTTTCAAATATTTACTGTTGTTAAATTTATATAAAATAAATTTCTCAATCAAATCACCACTATCATGCACATTTAGAAAGATACCATGATAATACAATCACATAGATATATTAATAATAAATCATTATTGTATACACAAAATTTTTTTTTTTGGGTGTAACAATTAAGTAATCTAAATGGAATGATTTTAGTTACTTTATATATATAATTTCATTTGTTGGTATTGCTTGAAAATATCATTATCATCAAATTTGAGGGAAATAAATTTCTCAATCACAACACAATATTTTTAAAAAATAATATGATAGATGAAACCACCTTAATGTACCAACAATGAAGCATTATTGTAAACATTTTTCAAAAATAGAAACAGAATAAGGATACATATATTTCTTGGTGGCCTTAATTAGTCAATGATTCGGATTCTAAAATTAAAACTTCATTCTATGCATAAAAGACTGTATATACATTTAAGGCATGAAATTAAGTCTACATTCAATATGGGAATTTGATTTATTGAGTACAGGTAAGCACATAATTAATTATCCGATTTATTAGTATTTTCGTAATTTAGAGATTTTGTAATTAAGTGCAACAAATGGGGCATAAACGCTAGGACCTGAAAGTATAAGGGCATAACTGCAAAACAGGTTTATATTATAAAAAAAACTATATATAAGAAATTGACAAATCGAAGCTCACAACAAAGGTGGTGATTTTTCTTTGTGGGTGTGAGCGCAGTTTTGAGCTCTCTCGTACGTTACCGCCACATTAAATCCTCCTCAACACTGTCAAAGGTATGTGTTTTTTGTTTCTGAGGTTTGATCCATTGTTAAAACCTATTTTCACAGCTCCAATCCTGCTTATTCTGTGTTTTTTCAGTGCTCAATCAGGTGGGTTTTGTGTTTTTTGTCATCTAGATTTTTTTTTCAGTGATTAATCAGGTGGGTTTTGTGTTTTTGTCATCTATATTTGTTTTTTTTTTGAGGTTTTGGGTGGTTTTTCAGATCTAGAAATGCTTACCCCCAAAAGGGTTTGCTGTGAACTGCATAAAGTTTTGATCTTTGGTTGTGATTCTACAGATTTTGATTTTGATTTTGATTTTTTACTTTTTTTGTTGGTTTTAACTTTTTAAGTAGTAGAGGAATTTTTATGTATGTTTTTTTCCTTTCACATTGCTATTATTGGAATGCTTATTGTTTTGATATGTATATGTGTGTGTGTTGTGTCCCATTTTGGGTTTCTGGTGGCATCAGCTTATCTTATCTCAGCAGCATCTATTTTTATGGAGGGGTTTGATAATTTGACTTTAACAGTGATATTTTAATCTAGAACTTGGGTCTGATTCAGTTTTAAATTTTGAATCTTTGTTTTGTTCAATTTTATTATAATAAAATGGATTTTGTGATTCAATAGTATCTTGAAGATTCTGTTTTGGACTGATTGAGTGATTGTTACCATTTTTTATGGATTCTTATTTGTGATTAAATAGTATCTTCAATATTCTCTCTTAGGGTCCTCTTGTATAAAAAAAGGAAAATTTATTGGATATTTAAATCTGAACATTCTTGTAGATTGTGTACTTTATGATTTTCTGGTAGGTTGGTACCAGTAATTGTTGTAATTTATAATTCATTAGGCATGGCAGTGTCTCTTGTTTCGAGTTCTAAGCAAATCATAGCCTATTCTTGTAATTTTTTAACATAGATTCTAAAAGCTTAAACGCCGATTTTGTAGTTGAGGCGTTGAGAATTCGAAACATGGCTGAAGATGAAATTCACACAAAAGACGGGACATTGGATATCAAGAAGGAGCCTGCTAATAAGCTCAAAACCGGGAACTGGAAGGCTTGCCCCTTTATTCTCGGTATATATATTTACGAGACAATATTTATTTATTTTGCTTTTATTTTTTTGTTATGTCCTGATTTATCAACGCCGGCTGGTTTTATAGGAAACGAGTGCTGTGAGAGGTTGGCCTACTATGGCATGAGCACCAATTTGGTGAACTATCTCACCGAGCGCCTGAACCAGGGAAATGTCACCGCCTCAAACAATGTGACGAATTGGTCGGGGACTTGCTACGCCATGCCTTTGATCGGGGCCTTTCTAGCAGACGCCTACTTGGGCAGATATTACACTATCGCTGTCTTCTCGATCATCTACACCTTTGTGAGTTTCACTCATTCCCTTCAAATTTTACAATTATGTCTGATTTTTTGTGTTTTAGTTATCAAGATTTTTACATTGGTTGGAACTATCTTTTTAAGTCGAGTTTAAGTCGAGACACTCTTTAGATATAAATTTGATTCACTTATTGGAATTACAGCTTTAAACTTTCAGTCGTCAAGATTTTTCACATTGGTTGTGCTTTTTATTGTAGGCCATTTATTTTAAAACTTCTTTGAAGTTTTTTGGTTCTTGCAAGTTTCTTCTAGGCCATAACACTCTTTTTGTTGCCTTCTTTTCTGCTTTAAGAGTTATAAAAGAGAAAAATCTTTTTTGACCCAATGACCCTAAAATCGTGGTAAAATTGAGTTGGTTGAGCTTTGGAACTCGTTCTCGGTGGTTCAGTTGCACCCGTGTTTTCACTTGGTCGAACATGGTCAAAGTTGGCCAATTTAAAGTTTTTTACACATGTTTGAAAATTGCTTTATAATTTGTGTTTTTGTTTTAACTTATTATTAAGTTGTTTGGAAGTATCTTATTTTACTAATATATTGTTATCTTTGTGTTTCATGTGATTTATATATGAATATATACTATTTATTTAATACAAAATTACTGATTTCTCCTCGAGTTCTCAAAGCTCTTTATTTTTAGCTTCGCTTAGTTCTCCCCAATCTCGAGTTTTGCTGACTGCTCCTCGAATCCATTATATTGATTTTTTATCACGTCTTGTAGGGTATGACATTCCTGACGCTCTCAGCTTCCATCCCGGGAGTGAAACCCTCGTGCGACGCCAGCGGCTGCAGCACCACGGCGGGGCAGAGCGCGGCGTTCTTTGTCTCCCTCTACATGATCGCCCTCGGGACTGGCGGGATCAAGCCGTGCGTCTCCTCCTTTGGGGCGGACCAGTTCGACGAGACTGATGAGGGCGAGAGGGAGAAGAAGAGCTCCTTCTTCAACTGGTTCTACCTATCCATCAACGTGGGCGCGCTCA
>JAYMTP010004494.1:0-14843 GCA_036897365.1 Geranium brycei
AATTCCCGTTGTCAGCTACTCTTACTTGTTCTAGTTGGTAGCTAGTAGTTACCGAATCCCCTTATCTTGACCAGAGAAACAAACAAGGGTTTTCTTAGGGCTTAGGATTTGTTAGACATTGACCTCGGTTTTACAATGCTTGGGATTCTAATTATATTCCTCGGTTTATATGTTGAATTATAATTGTTATAATTTGGTATGCACATTTTTATATGTTGAATTATGATTATTTTAAATTGTAGTTGTTTATTACTTGTTTTATGTGCATGATATTAAAGTCAAGTTATTTTTCTTATTTATTGGATTTTATTAATATTGTTTTCTTGTTTGTTAATATTGTTAATTATTCTTATTTTTATTAAGACTTGGTTAATCATGTTATATTTGTTGTAGTTTATTAATTAATTACTGTTTAATTTTGTCACTACTTTTTTTCTTGATTATTTACTTTTTATTTTTTTATAAGTGAAGGAATTTTATTGCATAAAAGAAAAATACAATAAAATAAAAGATACCCTAAACAATAAAAATACAAATAACTAATCCTGAGAAATAAAAAAGCCTAAAGTGAGGACTGACAAGCCAACAACCAGATGAGAACGGATGAATAAATGTCTCAGGAGGGGCAACGAGATCCAGGCATGGATGGGGTGCTAGATCATGCCTCTGTCCGGGCATAGGGTGACGTTGATGAACATGCTCAGTGTTTGATCTTGAGAAAAGTGACTTGCAGTTAATGAAATCCCGAATGTCCGGGTCAGAGTGATCTTGGTCGTTTCTCTCCAATGGATTGCAGATGGCATTTAAATCCCCAGACAGTAAAACTCTCGAGTCAAGATTGGACAAAACCTGAGGGCTCCAGGTTACCATTAACAATTGTAGCATTCCCGATGACTGAGGTGTTGATCATGAAAAGGATCGGTTTGAATAAGGCCGTCAGGATTTCTCATGCATTCCCAACTGATATTGTGTAGAAGAGGTTCCATTCTAGGGAAAAACCACAGGGTCTAAACTGAATTGGAGTGATTTCTTCGCACTTGATTTCTTGGATGAGAAGTAAGGGCTGGTGGAGGGAGAGCAAGGTGCCTAAGGCTCTTTATTTCTGGGTATTGTTTAAACCTCTAACATTCCACGAGATGATCCTCATGATGAGGATCGAGTCTCCGTTCACTAGATTCTTCCATAAACTTGATGTCCCTATTGATTTGCTCTAAGTGGGATATGATGTCGTCTTCATTATTCTTAACTTTGAAGCCTAAAGACTTACAATATGCCCACTTTTGTTGAGCCAATAATTTTGATTCTGTCGTGGAAGAGGAGTTTGAACTCTTGTGTTTGCTTAAATTGTTTTCTCCAGAGGGGCCGAGAGGAGGGTGGTTGGTCTTAACTTTGTGTTTACGTGAGACAAAGGGTTTTAAATTAGAAGCTTTGGAAGAAGTTTGCGAGAAAGCCCAATGATGATTCGACCCACAAGAATTTGGCCCGGAGAAGCCTAATGTTGACATGTTCAGAACTGTTGGTTGATGGTGAAGTTTAGGGATATGCATCTCATTCTGTCTGGCGTTGGGCGTATCCGTGACGGGTGATTCCCGCTATTCACTCGGATCCGGGAGGATTGCTTGAATCAAAATGTAAATAGTTTGTTTAAAACTATGAAATATTGTTTCTAACTCTTAATGTGAATTATCGTTTCAAAGCGGTGAATTATTAGAGTAAAATTACGTGTCTAAAAAGTAAAAATGAGAATTCTTGGTTGAGTATAAAACTGTTTTGGGCCTTAAAAGACCAGAATATACAAGACTAGGGATGACATGTCGGGTTGGGTAAAAACCCCCAAACCGCTCGGATCTAACCGTCCCAACCAGTTTAGCTAACGGGCCCTCATATTTCTAATCCTCTCCTTTCAAGTTGGGTACAATAATTAGTGTAACACGCCCCAAACTTACTCATGCTCACCCCTAATGACATGGGTTCATATAGTTGTCTGGTTTCAGGTAATTTCTGGGAAAGGGGGAGCAATGTTTGGCAGCAACTGGTAGGTAGTGTGTCTGGGTCATTGATATGGCATTAGGTTGTCGTCTTACTGCATACTATACTGCGTATTAGGTAATTTCTCCAAATGATTAGTTGTCGTTTGCTGGTGCTTTTATCATTTACAAAAATACGTATATAATAATATACAAAAATACAAAGTTCATGCTCACCACATATACAACCCATTGTACGTACAGTTAATTCAATCACAGCAGTTAATTAATATATGATAAATCCATGTGAAGTGTCTCTGAAGCAACTTCATGCAACAAAAAGATACACAACACAAAGCAGATCCCACTAGGTTGTCACCTTCCGCTATACATCTAGACGGGAAATTGGAAGACTTAAAAATAAAAAACATCTAACAAGTCCAAATATGTTCTAGCAAATGGTATGTTTTATGACCATGGCCAATCAGTTTCTAATAGTTCTGCTCATTCCAATTCCAAACAAGAAATCACTAAAACGATAAATTATCCATCACCTACCTCACCACTTCTCCAACCTAAAACCCATTTTGTACACGTTGCTAGCCCAGTGAAAAAAACAAGAGTAAGGAAAATACAACTCCTGGGGTTTAAAAGGGGGGCAGGAGATAGCACGCACGCAGGTGATCTTCTGGCAACTTACTATACACCACAATATCAAACACCAGATAGTCAATGGGCTCGCTACCATCAGCTTATAAATATATGTTCATAAAATTAAAATAAAAACCAAACTCTATTCTCAATTGCTTTTGCAAAACCAACTTCAATGATGGTTCTTTCTGAGTGCTGAGAAAAAACCACCTGATGATTTTTCCTTGCGCCCGTCGCCCTCATTTCCAACCTGTTGCGTTGCCACCAAAATATGATTACAACTATGTACTGGGCGGGCCAAGCTAAGTATTCATAATTTATAAACTACCTCTTTGGCTATTTGCTGCAGAATCTCCAGAATTTCAGCAAAGTTGGGTCTTAGACTGGGATCTTGTTGCCAGCATCTCTCAAGCAATTGTGCAAGCTTCGGGTGAGTATTCTTAGGTATTGTAGGCCGTAAACCCTAATAAAATTAATTAAAGTTAACCACTACTAATAAGAAAAATATGTCGGCAGGTTTTTTGTTAAGAAAGATGGATGGATACCTTTTGCACTACACCAACTGCTGCTTGTAATGGTGTCAAGTAAGAATAAGGGATCTGAAATTTGAATTAAACAGAATAAATAATCATATATTTATGTCCATGAAGCAATATAATACTCACTTTCCCTTCATCCCAAAATGAGCTTCCAATTGACATTTTTTTGGCAAAAAATAAAAATAAGTAGGTACTGGACTTTCCCCAACCATCCCTATGTACTCTTACTGTAAGAAAACTCATGGACACTCACAAACTTGTTACTTGGGAATATTATCAGTAATTCATGCATAACTACCAAACTAAGAAGGAAGGTGGGCTCTTGTTTTGAAGCATAGGGAATATTACTCCCTCCATTCCAAACTAGTTGTCCTACATGTTCCCCAATAAAAGATGTTTCAAAGTCTACATTCCTTTCAAGGGAATGATTTGTGCTTAGATTACCGACAATATCCTTGCATGAGTTATTCTTACTAAATGAATGTTTAGCAAGTACGAGCGCATGAGGGCATAGTGGGAAAATGGAGTACTAACTTCATTTCTACTCGATGTCTGTAAAATATCAAACAAGACACTTATTTTGAAACAGGGGTAGGTGTTGTTCGTGGCTAAATAAAAAGAGAACTTACTTCTCCAGTTAGAAGCTCCCACAGTGATATTCCAAAGCTGAATATGTCTGCCTTGTAGTCATAAGGTTTGTGTTCAATCACCTTCGTTCATAAAAGGCCATGTCAGCAAATGCTTCCTCTTCAAAGATAGCACAATGAAAATGCCTTTCGGAAAATAAGTGAAATGCCAGCCAAACTAGTCACCATAACTAAACTAGTCACGGTTTATGTTAACATATGAAGGTTTAAAAGACTGCACCATAACTATAATTAGTAACGAAATAAAAAGGCAAGGAAAGAAGTCAGTTTCCGTGTAACAGTAAAGGTTGCTCAGGTACCAAAATAGCATACCTAATGTTTATGAAATTACTTCAAATATTCCTTAAGAAAAACATCTGGTGACAAATTAAGGGATGCATATTGCAAATATTATGATCAAGAAAGTAAAGTTAATATCTGGCGGCAATGATTACGAAAGAACTTCAAGTGGCCCTGGAAAAGAACCTCTCCTTAGCAAAATTGGTTATGAAAATATGATGGTAAGAAACTAAAATTAATGTGTGAGGACTAAGTATCAAACCTCAGGAGCCATCCAGCGGTATGTCCCAGTTTCAGCTGTCATCACTCCAGAATGAGTCTGCACTCTGGCAACCCCAAAATCAGCCACCTTCACCACCTGTGCAGGAAGAATCTAGGATTAAGGATTGATTTCCCTTTTAGAAAGATACTTCTGCTTCATCACATAATAACCGGCAATATTCAGACCTAGCAAAATCATTCATCCTAATTATTCAAACTACTACTTGTATGTTCAACCTCGACTTTGATCAACTTCATTAGTTGTTCTACTCTAGCTTAAGCAGCATCCGACATGTAAAAGGTAACATGAGCCAAAAGATCTGATCAACATATCATTTGAGTAATGGTCCTCCGAATCCCAGAGCAGCATGCATGAAAACGGTGCTCACATTCTACGATAATTAACAGTCAATTAAATGTTCTGCAAACAAATATCGGTTTGATTTATTCTCTTCCATCAAGATCTCGTACCACCATTGCCCAATGTTAGCTTACTCCGATCCAAATACTTACGCTATTCGGTTGATGATCCAACTAAGAGTTCATTTAATACACATTCTTCTAATGTAAGACAACTTCAACACTCCCCTTCACGTGCAGGCTGGACAACAAAACGAGCCTTGCATGTGGACCAAGAATTAATTAATGGGAGACACAAATGTATAACATGTCCAACACTATAACATACTTTGATACGACGTTACAATCGGGATACATATAGCGGGTCATGCTCCAACACTAAAAGGTCAACCTTTAATTATTGGATTTGACTTTAAATGTACCTCTTTTATATCTATATTCTATGATGGACTTCATACTTCAACATCCATCTCAGATATAGGACTGGACTCTTACTTACATGTGGGACACAGTAGGAAACAAGTCTTCATATGAACCAAAAAAGATATGGTAGGCGACGAGCCACATGTCCAATAATCACTACAAGCTCAAATCAACGATCTGAGACCATGTTAAACTCATTCCAACCAAAAAGGTAAACTATTAGGTGGAGACTCGAATCGTATATCAAGAGACAACTTCAATACCCAACATAACCAACAAGAAATCTCAAATCCAAACCAGCCTTAAAGCTCAAAACTGGGCAATATGAGAAAATCATGGATAAGCAGGTTATGAACTAAGCAGTAACAAGAATGGAATGATACTGACCGAAATATAAATATTCATTGCCAGAATTCCAATGACGGGTAAGTGAACAAGGCATACACAATACATGACCTTTTGCTTCCTCTTTTTGTTACCGTACCGGTATGAAACATAATTGATGTTTTAATGTGGAAAAGGGGGAAACTAAAATGCAATTACCATATGTAAGTAGAAAGGTATCCAAATTACTGATACCATGAGGACAAAATAGCAAGCTATCATCAATGACATGCAGGAATTAAATGGCTGTGTAAATAAATAAAACATAATTGTATATGCAGCATTCATGTAAGGAAAACAGTACATTTCAAATATGGAAACTCGCATGAAAGATGTTGCAAATTATAAGTCTAGGAGTATAATGCCATATATACTGACAAAAGCATCAAAACATAAACTGCAATTAAGAGCAGGTGATTACATATAAATGGGCGGGTTGTATTATTGACTTCTGCTTTAGTCAGATAGGAAACAGAAGAGTTAATTACTAAAAGAAACTTCAACCAAACAAAATCAGAATACAGGACAAAAAAAGTATAATCAGTGACATGCACAATGAAGAAGTTCTCTTACTTCATTTTCATCCATCAGAAGATTGGCAGTCTTTAGGTCCCTGTGGACTATATTGTTTTGGTGTAAGTAGTTCATTCCCTTGGAGACATCAATTGCCACTTTCAGTAGAGATGGAAGCTTAAACACACCCTTTTGTTTGTGCAGGAAGTCATATACACTCCCTCTGGACATGAACTCTGATGAAGCCAAAACAAATATCAAGAAGTGGAGTGACTTGGATGTCTCCTATCAACATCATACCAAAAACAACTAGAATTTACCAGTCACAATGCAAAAGTTTGGTGCCCGTGTGCATGCACCAATTAACTGCACAACATTCTTGTGCCTAACTTTCCTGTTAACAAAACAAATATTGTCGTGAACTGACACTGGCAAGGCAGGGATTTGATTAGATTGAAGCTGAACATAATTCACTAGCACGGGAAACTTTGCATGGAGCCCATTACATGAAATTGGTTAAACCACGTTGAGTTTTCAGAATATACACAGTGAAAAATGCAATTAACTCATGTTGAAAGGAGGTTCAGTTTAAGCGAATATGCATTTACATAATAGAAGCCGGGATATAGAAATCCATCAGACGAATATGTGACTGATTAGAAAGTCAAAGCATTAATATTTAAATCCATAAGGGGCATGCTTGCATGGAAGAATAAATGTTTTGCAGAGACTGTATTTAGTTCAATGCAATGATTTTAAATATGCTTCTCACACTATAAAGATATTTTACAAACCTCATTATGTATACTTCCTGGGAAAATTCTCGCAACATCTCTGAATTAACACGTTCAGGCTTAAGAATTTTGATGGCCACTTCCTGACTACGATATGTTCCTCTATACCTGAAAGAAGTTTAAATTAAGTGAGAGTTGGTTTATTTCACATGCAGGCAGAGATGTCATGTATCCCAGTTACAGAACTTACAGATCACCATATGACCCTGATCCAACTTTATTATCAATTTGTAGCTGTGTGGAATCAATTTCCCATACATCAGTTCCATCAGAAGGAATTTCAACGCATCCAGGCAATGGTTCAAACCCTGTTTCACTGAACTTGCTGACAGAAGAAACTGACTGCTGCTTTGCATGGGACTGCTCCTGCGGAACCACCAGAAAGTTTTGCACATGAACATGTGCCAGTAAATGAGAAGTAAGAAAAATACATGAAAATTACAGCTCTAAAACAAAAAGAGTTTACTCTGATATGCCAGAAAACAAGATAAATAAAAATTAATTTTTCTAGACCTTCATTCTCATACAGTGGGTGGATGAGGATTGGTGAGGTTGTACAAATAACGGAGACAAAATGAGAGCAAGTAATAGGTCAAGGACAGATAAGTGAACCAAGTAGTGCCTAACACCTATGAAAAACAGATGATGTCAGCTTAGTGAACCTAAAGATGCCAGACAAGTTTTGTCGACTACAATAGGTATCTGGGAGAAACATGAGGGTGAAACTTATCTATCAGTAAGCATAACGAGAAGTAATGGATTTTAAATTATTCAGGGAAGAGAGTGCAAATACTAATCATAAAATTTATATTTCTCTCTGAACCCTTTTTTTGGCCCAAATGCCTTGATCTTGGTCTCGTTGCACCATTTACTTGTACAGATCAAATATAATTCATTCCATTTCGGGGTTTAGAACCTTCAAGGTTGGAACGGTACTCGGAAGGTATTTACTCACCATTCCAGTGCAAAAAAAATAGAATACATTGAACCGGCTAATATAAATGGCAGTAATGTAACCTTCTACTAATGATAATAACCAAGCTATTCCCTCAAGGGCACTGCGTCTGGCCGCATGAATCATTTGGCAAAATTCCTTGGAACTATCTACTCGTAGTGTCCTCCATGACATCCTATCTAAAGTTATATCCTCTATTAAGTCATCCATTTCACTACTTCCCATCCTAATTTAGTCTACCCCTGCCACTCTTAGTTTCCTCAGGCTAAAATCTCTCACATTTTCTTATGGTCACTAACCTCTGTAGCAGGGCCGGTTCCATGGTAAAGCAGCCAAAACACCTGCTTTAGGCTCACTCCAAATATAGTCCCAGCATATTAATAGAGGAGGCCCACCTTTTAAAAAATAGAGGCCCAATTTCAAATAAGTTTCTTTCTCTCCCAAAATAAAGGGTCCAATTTTTCATTTCTAATTCTTGCTTTAAGCCTCAACAAAGGTTTGTCTGATCCTGCTCCGTAGCTCCAAATATTAATAAGTGTTAACCCCCTTTCGTTCAGTGTCAGGTTATACCTTTCTTCCTTTTAGATAAATATCACAACACTGACCAGCTAACAATCTGGTCACTACTCTGGAATAGAATCAGTCAATCAGGAGGAAAAGCTTGATCTGTATGAACTGCAGGAGAGCTACAGAAGAATTTTGGCAAGGGATGTTAAAATTATCAGCTTATAAGGACAAGCATCAATTGTCTCACAGGCATTTAGAATCCCACTATATAAATATATGTAAGCAAAATGTAGTGTATTTGTGCACACAAGTAGCACTGAGAACAAAGGGAAATAAACAAAATAAAATTCTAACCCCAAGCATTCAACACAATTTGCAGTGCAAAACTATAAAATATCATTGTAGTCTAGATTGTAATATAAAGGGATAAAAGCTACCTTAAATTTCAAGATTTCCTTTTCTAATGCACTTTTAAGCTCCTCGGTTTCCTAAAATTGTAGTATTATGTCAAGTAGTATAACTGTTAGTAAACTGCAGGAACATATTATGCCCTTTGAATTGAAAGAAAATTTTGATATGGAAAAATGAACTACCTCATGAAGCCAACCTTCAACGACAAAGACATCAAGAGAGAACCCATCAACAGTAGAAAAGGCATGTGCTTCTTGGATATTCAATCCAATCTCAGCAAGTAAGGAAGTCAGCTAGAAATTAAAAGCTAATGCCATTCAGTTACTTGATGCAGAGGGTAAACAAATTCAGGGGGTGAGCAATTCATAAGTTACTTGATAGTAACAAAATAAAGAACACGAATCTACATAATGCCAACACTACAGTGCTTGTGAGGAAGACTAATCAATGAAAGATAAATGCTCAGATGACTATTGAAGCGTAAAAAGCTCCCAGTTAAAAAGTTGATGTATACCCCATTCCTATTAAACCTTGTTTTTTCTTTAAAAAGTTAGCATCAAATGCAGGTAGCTTTGAAGAAGAAAATATCAGGAATTGAGAGAAAGAAAATGCTAACCATGCTAAAAGCATGTGACTCGGGAAAAATCCTGTGCAACTACTTCACAATATTCACAGATTCGACGATAGAATCAGCAGTCACCGGTACAACCAAAGATATATGATGTCATAAATGACATCAACTGTGAACATCATGAAATATGCAAATACAAATATATACCATACAATACAATCATTTTCACTTTTACACCACTCAATAGCTAACGACAATATTTTATAATTCTTAAAACAGAAAATCAGAAATCAAAAGCATATAATCATGTCTAATAAAAGCAACAATAAAGACTCTAGACATTATAAAAAGGACAAACTATCATTTTATCCAGCAATCACTTCAAAACATAGAATGGAAACTATGGCTTGTTTGTGAAAATAAGTTATTCACATACCTGACTAAGGAGTTTTGGTTTGTCAATCGTTGAAAAGGTGATCTCATGCATAGGCCTACAAGATTACCAGATCATAGAAATGTGTTGAAATATAATGAAATTTATGTTGTGAAGAGCCAAACACCATGCAGTGAAAGGAAGATGGAAGCCACAGCAGAGAAGAAAAGTAAGATATCAAGAGTGTACTAGTGTTATAAAAATTTCTTACCTAGGTGCTGAATTCACGGCACTATCTCCTTCTTCAATATGGTATCTATTTGCATGAATCGCTAATGCCTCAAGATTGGGTGATGAACCAAATGTAGGCGGTGGATGAAAGCTGGTAGGATAGGAAAGCAAAGTGTAAAACACCCAAATCACTATTTTATTGGAGACAGAAATAAAATAAAGGTATGTGATGTAGATAAATTCTGCACGCCACAATGAAAATATCCCATACCTCTGTCTATTATGATTATAGGAACTTTGTGCATCTTCCCTCATTGGAGATCCGATTTCAAGAGGATCATCAGGATTTGCATTTGGGACAGGATAAACCTATTTGAGGAGAAATATATTAAATAAAACGGATCATGTATCCTAGCTCCAAACTGATAAAGAACTTCTGTGTGCCTGAAAGCACTGAACTGTTTTAAGCTAGACTTTCTTCTAAGTTTAAGCCCATTACTTATCTCAGACAAAAGAAACAACTGTGTTTGCAAAAAGAAAATGCTGACAGATATGTTGCTGTAAAGTAAAACTTCATAATCCTAATCGCAACTTGCAGCTTCAAAATCATTCTATCAGATATGTGTCAAGGATGGGATACAATTCGTCAAAGAATTTATATTGTTTTCATGTCTTTCTAACATTATAACTAGATAATGAAAATGGCAACTCTGACTTCCTCATTGTGATTGTGCCTATATTAACAGAATCATCCAAACCCACATTTGTCCAGACATGATGGACAGAAAGTGGCACATCAAAGAATCGAAATGCACGTGATAGTTGAAATTACATGTTTCTTTCTTTTCCCCAATAGCTTTGTTCCTATTGCATCATCAAGAGATAAGCATAAAAAAAAGCTATGGCCATTATAAATCCTACTAAGCCCGGACATATTACCTGCACGAGGTGAACTTCAAACACTGGCCTGTTGGCTGGGTCTTCTGCCAACTGCAGCAATCTCTTATGGGTGAGAACGTCTTCGGCCCTCTCCACATTCACATCCAAAGCGTATCTGCATGTCAGCAACCAACCACATATTGTTACAACTGAGGAAAGTGACAATTCAGTTCACCAAACACAAAGATATTTGCATGTATACACATGTACATACTATACACATAAAAGCACTATTGTCAACAGTGCAAGTGATTTGTTAAGAGATTAATTGAGGACCATAAGATATTTCTGGTGTGGTCCACCATGCAGAACCTGAATCCTAATGGAGAAATTAATGAAGAAAGAGAGACCAGAAATTCAGCAAAAAATGATAGTCTGGTTCATCAGATCCTCACGAAACAGGAAATTCATGATAGGAGACGAACCTGGCGGGAAGTCGATTGAAGTGGAGCCAGAGCTGATCGTCGAAGCCAGGCAGATTCGCCTCCTCGTAATTGAATTCCTGGATTCGCCGGAGCACCTCGTTGTAGACTTCCAGCTTCTGGCGGTGGTGCCGGGGATTGCCGTGAGGCGCGGCGGAGTCCACCGCCCGGCTGCCGCAGCTCTCCAGGTCCTCTTCTATCGCCATCAACACAAACACAAATCAAACCACAACTCTTGATTGCAGATTCACACAGGAACAGCAAATTCGAGAATGCGATGAAGAGGAGATTGAGGATCGGTAATGGCGATTTGTTGATTGGCGAAATTGATATGAAAATGGGGGAAAACTGAACTGCGAGAGAGATGCTGTTTTGTATTTGCTCTCTCTCTCTCTCTATCTCTAAAGAGCTAATAAAAAAACGTTCCTTAGAGCTATACACGTCAGCGTAGCGTCCCCCAAGGTGGTGGGTCACACCGGACGCCACCATAATAGTAAAAAATTTATAGGATGGATAAATAATAGAATTTTTAATTCGTAATTTTGAGGAAAATAAAATAATGTTGTTTGGCACTGGGAATAGTGATTTCTTTTGATTGACGTATCCTAGAACCGGGTCAAGCAAGCTACTACAGAAACACTAGCACTAGAGACTAGAGTAGTGGAAGATGAACAATTACGTATTTGCCCTCTTAATCGAGGAGGCTCGTCTAGTCAGCACATTGACCTTAGACATGTGTGGTAAGTTGCCAAAATAGTTTGTATTCTCGTATATATTCTCTTTTTTTAATTTAATTTATGAGGTTACGAAAATATGTTTTTTTCTCACTCTATTAAAAAAATTATAAAATGGCCAAAATACATTTGTAATTAATAATTAAACTAGTGATTTATATCAATTTCTAATTTGGCCTATTTTGAGAATCAAATTTATAAGTGATTAGATAGTCATAAAGCTTCATCCACACCCACCCATCAACATCAAAACATCTTGTTATTTCCCCAAATTCCCCACCTGATTGATACTGTGCTTAGGAAATCAATTTACTAGTTTTAATGGTTTCTAGTTTGCACTATAATAGAGGGTTTTCACCTTAATAAGCTTATATCTTATCATGAAAATTACTTAGATGAAAACCATTGTTGTGGTGAAAGTTAGGAACAAATCTTAGACGTTGGTAACTCACATTATTAAATGTAACATTGCAAATTTGTATGTTTCGTCTAACTTCATTAATTTAAAGGAAATGAGAAAGATGGCAACCACTAGAAGAAGGCCCCTTCAAGTAAAAGCCACACAACAAATTCACAATACAATTGGGTTTGGCCCAAAAATGGAGGAATATGTTGTGTTTTATCTGTGCGAAATCAGGACACAAGATGTACAGATTCGCTCAATGTTATGGACCTTACAGGCATGTTGATGTTGCTCAAACCAACATCGTCAAGGATCTAACAGTCTTAGACACTGCCAGACTAGTGGAGGGTAGGGAAGACTCCATTTACTGGGTTCATGACAGGAAGGGCTACTTGGCGAAGAAGGGATTTGCCATCCTCACAGAAGATGGCACTGTAGATTCGGTGGACTGGACGACTAGACTTTAGGACATGCCGGTGCTTTCGAACTTCAAGAACTTCGGTTGGCTGGTCCTCCAAGACAGACTCCCGATGAAAGGTGTTTTGGTTTTTAAAGGGGTCATCCCGATTGGTCACCGACTTTGCGTTCTTTGCAGCGGGAGGGAGGAGACTAGTGAGCACCTCCAGCTTTCATGTCGATGGACGCAGAGATTTTGGCGGGAGGTCCACAGGTGGTGGGGAGTGTCGTCCACCCGCTCTCAGACAGTCCACGAGCTATTCATGGGATGGAACTCTAGAGTCTCAGAAAAAGGGGCGAGAGCTTGGAGCAGACTGGTCACTATGGGGTTCTGGTACATCTAGGTCACCAGAACCGACCGAATCTTTAGGGAGGAGGAGAAGACACCGAGAGACGTTCTCATATCGTTGCAAATACGCTCTTACACGTTGATGCAGGTGGACGAGGGACGTGAGATTTAATCTTGGACAGGGGAGCGCGCACTACCTAATTTGTGTGCAAACCCGATGACGGTTTTGAGTTATCTTTTTCTTTAGACCTTTTCCTTGTATTATTTTTCTTTTCTTGGGCAGCTCGCCTGGATGATGTTTTTACTTTCTAATCTTTATTTATATATTTTCTTACTAATAAAAAACATTATCAAAGATGAGAAGATCATTTTTGATGTTACTGTTGAAACTAATTTAGTTGCAAACTCCAGTAACGGGGTGTTAGAGTCTATTGCAATGGGAGAATGCATGCATATGGGAAATAATTCAACTACTGCAGTCGCTGGCTCCATGACAATTATGATGAAGCTCACTTCCGGTAAGATCTTGGGTTTTTAAATGCTCTCTATTTTCCTCCCCTTTACTGCAACTTGGTGTTAGTACCTCTTCTCACCAAAGTTGGATGAAGACTGTTACTCAGGCTGACAAAGTTGTGTTTACCTATAAGAAAGCATTTGTAGGAAATCGTCATTTGAGTGATATACTATTTGTATTGAATGTTGACCATGTTATCAATGATAATAAATCTTCTACTTCTTCTTACATCGCGGAATCTTTAGAGGCTTGACATTTAAGATTAGGATATGTGAATATTGCATCAATTAAACGACTTATAAACTTGTCCATCATTCCTGACTTCTCTGCATCTAAATTATTCAAATGTCAATTTTGCGTCAAAGAAAACTTTCTAAGAAACCTTGTAAAGCATTAACTTTATGACTAACTAATCTTCTTGAATTAATGCATAGTGATCTAGTTGACTTCAAGAGTACATGGAGTAAATTCGGTAAATTTTACCACGTAACATTCATTGAGGAATGATCATGGTTTACAAGGGTGTACTTGCTTCGAACTAAAGATGAGATCGAAGAGATGTTAATCAAGTTCAAGAGCGATGTGAAAAATCAACTTGATTAAAAAATTAAGAGGGTTAGGTCTGATGGAAGCAGAGTATATGGCTCGAATTTCTTGGTTGATTTCTATGAGAAGAATATAATCATCCATGAGTTAAGCGTGTCATACTTACTTCAACATAGTAGCCGAGCTTAAGAAAAAAAAATTAGAACGTGATGAATGCAGCGCTTTTTAAGTATTGCACTTCTTGATGAGACGGGGGGAGGGGTAGGGGAGGGGTTCCCTTCCCTTGTCATATTCTCTAAAGAGTTTCTCACAATAACTTAACAAGATCCCCTACGAGATCTGGAAGGTTATGCTCATAACCTGATTTTTCTAAGAGTATATGAGTGTCTGGCTAAAATAGGTCAACATGACCCCAAAAAATGAATATTGGACCAAAAACCTATGATTATATAAGTTATGCTCAAAACAGTTCTGCTTGTAGAGTTCATGAGTGTAGACTTCATGATGATTTGATCTCTACGTATATGATAGAAAATGATCCATAAACATATGAGGAGGCAATGAGGTATGTTGTTGCTAATCCTATTAAGAGTGAATTTGACTCTATTGTGCTTGTTATTACGAAAAGTATTGGCACATTTTTTAGGTAAGAAAGATGTCGAACGTATTAATTG
>JAYMTP010004495.1:0-14842 GCA_036897365.1 Geranium brycei
TCTCCATTTTGAATAGAGGGATGAATTGCCACAGGAGTTCCGACCGTCGCAACCACACTATCGAGGGATTCCGGAGACCAATGGAAGACGAGAAGACCTATGATTTCAACCCACACAAAACGACCTGCATCGGTTATGAGATTGCTGAGTTCCGAGAATCCAAAAAACCATTGCTTCAACCAGCTCCATCCCGTTCCTCTCATTGTGATCATCAAATCTTCATCTAGAAAGGAGAGCGTGAAGACCCAATCATTGACCGCTGATACGGATATGTCTGAGACATCCAACAGAAACTTGTTATTAAGGTTAACATTTCTGTTTGAAGTTTGAACTATGTTGGGGTGAAGGGCAGTATGACTTTGTATGCCTTCATTCTGGTATGAAATAGCTTTGAATTCTTTGAAATGTTTTCTTGATTAAGTTGCAATGCCAAATATATGTTTCTGGCGGGAACACGAACTTTGTGAATCGTGGCAATTTGTGATGAAAGGTTAACTCCTAAAATAAACAAGTTTAAGAAATGGAAAGAAAAGGTAAATAGAGGCCGAAGTGTGCATCTCTTTCAAGATTAAATACTCGCTTATAATTATCTTTTTCATTTATTTTTATTTCACCAATTTTGTATCCATGTATTATTTATTTAATCACTTATTGTTAACTTTGTATTTATTTAAATTAATTGCCAAATAATCTCTATATTCATGCATTGTCTCCATTTTCCAGTCCTGCATAAAGGTGGCACTTGACTTTGTATCTCCTGAGAATATTGAAGAATGTATTCGGCTAACCGAAGAATTTCGTTTGCTTCCCAAGAACCATAGAGCCAAAGAAGACAAACTGGAGGTGTTTCTGCATGTCAATTTTTTATGTCTTCCTATAACATGCCTTGTCATCATTATTATATATTCATATTCACTTCATAATATCATAGAATATCTTCAAATATAGAAGTCTGGGGTATTGTTTTGTGTAGTGATCGAGTGGTTATGCATACTACTGAGAAGGCTGGCAATTGATTACATAAAGATTTGTTTATCTTATTAAGATTCCATTTAAGCCTAACTCAGATATTGAACTCAAAATCAACTCTGTTTCTAACTATGCAATGGATTTTTACCAGATCTAAACTAATCAGTTGATGCCAGAAAGTGTGAGTTGGTGATTAACTGAAAATGTTTGCATGTAAGAAAAAAAATTGTTTTTTTAATATATTGAAGCAATGTATTTTAGATCAACTAAGTAATGAGAAAGAAAGTTCAAATAATTATACCAAGGGGGGTAGAGGGATTACTGTTGTACCTTTAGGATACTGTTATAGTATTTTCTTACCTTTCTTTCCTTACAGATTAAAAAGATGATACTTTATGCTGTTAGTTCGGCTGTCAGGGAAGCCAAAAGCATAATTTCATGATTGAGTAAGTTTCGTTTCCTCTTGTCCAACTTCCTTGTGTATAACTGTATTCTCCATACAGCATGTGATTTTGTATGGTGTGAATTAGTTTGTTTGATGCACATGTTATTTTGCTGTCATATGTGGATGATATCATATACGTGCATCTAGAAATTAAAAAAAGTTGCTCTTAATAATTTGCTTAAATGTAGTTTTTTTTCTTGGAGGAGCACTTACCTCAAATACTGCTTCGATAGTCTTGCTTATATCTGTAGTGAGATTAGAGGAATAGAAAACCGGATGGCTCAGTATGCAAAGATTACTTATTTTTGTATAGCATAAGTAATCCTGACGGTTAAATTAAGTGAAGTCATCTCTTTTTTTATCAGCAATAATTTAATCGATACCGCAATTAATCAATAGCGCTAGCATGGGGATTGGAACCAGCGCCATTTAACACACAACCTTTGGTAAGTTAAGTCATTTCTACCAAATGATTATGTTAGAATAAGTTACTAATGTTGTAAAAAACCCGATGTCATGTGATTGTGTGGTTTAAGTCGTTTAAGCGGATTTAGGCATTTTTTTTTAAAACTCAATTTAAAAAATAGTTAAAACTAAAATAGTTTATACTAATTGGTACTTTTATTGATGTATTTTTATTTTTAAGCATAACAATGTAACAAATATTAAATATTATATTTTTGTTTCTTAAATATTTATTTCTATTATTTTTGTATGTTATAATTCATATTTTGATTGTATATGTATAATGTATATTAATTTATTTTATAAAAAAATACAAATCTGTTTAATCCCTGACTAATCCCCAATTAATTCTTGGAGGCTCGGTCTGACTAGCGCCTAACGACTTTTACAACACTGATAAGTACCATTAAACTAGGGACTTTATGTCCAAATAAACTTGGAAGCTTGGTGCTCATGTCTTTCTTATTTCTAGTTTGATCCTGTTAAAGGGTATAAGGCCATTCCTTAAGAGTGCTATTGCCTGATTAGTTGTTGAGAGATACACTCAAGAGTCAAACATATGGACAACATTATTTGAATACACATCTATTCCATGTTGCCGAATTGGCTTCCATTCATCTTATATTTCCTTGCAGATGCTTATGCTAGACGATTTGTCAGCTTGACATTAAAATTGATTCTTTCTGTGGTGATTTGCAAATTTAGAGGGTCTACATTGAGCAACAGGCAAAGCTTTGTTGCTGAAAGGAAGAATACTTTTGTTAGTTTGTTGGCTCATAAAATCCTTATATGGGTTGAAACAGTGAATGTGAATCTAGTTGCAAAAAGTAATGCTGGTGCCTTGTAACCTTGAGGTCACAGGTTCGGTGATGACGGTGAATAACCAAAACCTATGGAAGTCAAATTACTCCAATGTTCTTAATCAATTTACTTCATATCCTTAGAATATTATAGTACAGACCTCCAAGTGCTTAAAAGAAGCACCAAAGGGTAGCATATCATACTAGAATCATTAATGTAACATAAGCGAAGGTTATCCATAAGCAGGTTCTCTCGATGATATTATGTCTTTGGCATCTCATTTGAGGAAACTTAGTAGTTTGGAGAGTCAGTAAGCAAAGCCTTGTGGTTTGGTGATATGAAAGTTTTATGGATACTTTTTCTTAAAGTGATTGATTGTATCTAAGTTGTTTTTAGTCCTCTTTTGAATAACTTAATCGTCTTTTCTCATACATATGATCTTTAAGGGTGTTTTATGAGAAATGCAGAAAACACTGCGAAAGTGGAAAAATCAGGCGAGAAATAGGCAAAATCAACTGAAGTCAACCAGGCTAGATCAAGCTGACGGTCGTTGAGGGAGACCGACACCATCAATGTGTAGCAAATAAACTTGACTGAGCCGTTGATGTGATACTGACGACCATTGATGTACAACTCGTGCACCAAATAAACTTGGTGGGCCCGTCGATGCAAAATCGTAGGCTGTGGATGCACAACTTGTGCATCTCGATGTTCCATCGAGATGGAGATGACGGTCGTCAAATGCAAGCCTTGCGTATTGATGGCATGTCGAATGCAAGCCGTGCGTGATGGGTTGTCAAATGCAAGTGACAGTCGTTGACATTCTCCAAAGCATATTTTTACCTTGCACAAGTCATATCTGGAGCATCCGAGCTTGAATTGAAACCCATCTTATATTCAAGGGGAAATGATAGTTTCATATACCAAAAACTTTACATTTCTAACTTTGATGCACCCAAGTATTAATTTATCTTTCCTGCACACCTAAGTTCCCTCTTTTGCCTATTTAAGTGCCTCAAATCGTGACTAAATATGAGAAAAATGACACATTGGGTGTGTGGAAAAGGTAAAGTAATACTTGGGTGTATCAAAATTAGAAACGTAAAATTTTGGGTGTATCAAGTTGTCCTTTTCCCTATATCCAGTCGAAGGAAATTAGAAGACCTAAAACACTGAAGAAGGGCTCAAAGATTAAATATGCCATTATCAACCTTCAAAATACAATTTTTGATGGAATGTTAGAACTAGAGCGTATGAACTCAAAATTGGGCCAAACTTATGGCAAAATAAAGGTAACTTAGAGATCTACAAGTTGAAAAAGGGTCAAAAGCCGAACATGCATTTTTTGGGCCGAAAATCCGTCTTTCGAGATGACAGTCAATTGACGTACCGCGGTTTCGGGTTGACGAATGTCCGAGTTTGATCAGAAGTAATTCCCCACGAAATTGCCATTCGTCATACCTTTGCCTATAAATTCAAGTGGAGGCTGTCGGATTAATGAATTCCAAGTCAAATTATCAGAGGAGAAACATGTTACGTTGTCGGATTCCATTCCACACCCACGATTCCATCAGAAAAGGTAAGGACGACCATAGAAGGTAAGATTCATCATAAGACGGATGTTCACAAATTTAGGACTAGAAAATCTCTTCCTTCGGTTTGTGAAATTGAAAATTTGCATTTATTCCATCTTTTTATCTACGAACATGATTATGAGTAGTGACAACCCCATAGGGATGAACTAACCTTCATCAGTTGTGGGTGCGGCTATGTAATGTTTTTTTTCACATGATATTGATTTTTGTGGACTAATTAGTTATTGATTATTGGATATTGGCTTGCTTTCATTATACTTATTACTTATAAGGGGTGTACGTCAGACTACTCGATTAGTAAGATTCTACATATTATGACACAAATTCTAGTTGCATATTAGCAATGTTCTAAAATGAATTAGGCGTTAGACAGGCGTAGAGGGCCTTCTAGGAATTAGTTGGGAAGCTAATCACATGAAAGGATTAATCAGGCATTAAAAGAGGAATAATCATAGACTAATTAGAGAAGTTGGGAATTTTTAGAACACCGTTTCTTAGCTACTAATGACTGTAGAAAAGATAGATATTAGATAGAAAACTTGGGAAATGGCGTTGTTGTAGATACATGTAGCCTTAACATAGGGACAAATGTAGTCGAATTGACTCGCCGGCGTGACTTTTAGTAACTAAAACCTGACTATGTATACATGTTGGGTCCTTATGGTTGGACTTCGTGCATCCAAATTATAAATGTTATTCTGCAATCGACATGTGCACTTTCTTGTATCGTGCTGGGAGGTTGGGAAGATCTCTATTTATATCAAGTATAAGAAACTCTAATGATATTGAGTCGATTGGCCTATATTATTCTAACAGTCCTCTAAAACTTAAATTAGTTGATATTATTCATAATGCAATGAGATTATCCCTTTATATAGGGAATGTATAAACTAATTAGGAAATATACTACTAATGCAAACTAGAAAACCCTTGGTGTAAGTTGATCAACTAACATCAATTTGACTACAAAGAAAGTTGATGCAACGATGACACACGACAGCTATGACGATGGAGTGACGATGACTGGGTGTTTGAACTTGGAGATCTTGGAGAATCTGGACTGAAACTAGGAGACTTCGAGATTTGAACCCATTACTTGGGGACCGGAGCTTAGAGACTTTGGGGATATATACCTAACTTAGGAGACAGAGCTGGAGACTTTGGAGATTTATACCTCACACTCAGATATGGAGACTGAATACGAAGCTGGAGACTGGGTGTGCTATGACTTCAACACATACTCTCACATTAGGGTTACGACTTCAACCTAGTAGGATTTTGGTATTAAGCCCATTAGGGTTTATTCCCTATGAGTATCGTATCTTGTTTATGTGTTAAAATCATAAATAATATTTTCTATCCCCTATTTCTATCCACGTGGATTTGTCCAGAGAAGATTGGTTGTGGTACTCTTAGAACCGTGCATTTACGGTCTGAGAACATAGTTATCATTCATATTGCTCCAACTTAGTGTTGTATGAAATGCCTAAAAGATAGATAGTCACTGCACTCATGAAAAGATTGGTTGGGAGCTATCAATTGACGCCCTTACTAAAATGCTTTAGTAGATAGCTCCTTCCAGGATTGTGCTCAACTCGGACATGAATTATATATCTGCTCTCCCTTTTGAGAGGGAATGAGTTAGGAGAAAGCAGTTCTAACATGGTGCGCATAATGTGTATGGTATATTTATGCTCTGCTCTTGTTATGTTTTACTCCAGAATATAAGCATCTGCATCTTTCTTTCTCGTGTTCTTATTTTTGTGTTATTAATTTTATATCAGTGCATCTAACAAGTCAAATTTCAATTGCAGTGCACCAAAACAAGAGAATGAGGACACGGGTACAAGCTGAGACTTGCATTAGCGTACAATGTGGCGAGTGGCAAGCAATATAATACTTTTCTTATGGGCAAGTGTTATGCGGTTGCCATGACTTGAACCCTGTTCAGAGATAGACTATTATATTTCACTGAATTGTGATTTCTGTATATTATCATGAACGAATTAGTAGAACTCAGGTCTGTCATCTGCGAATATGCGCGAGTTCATGCCTATGGTTTTATATGGATACAAGGTTTGAGTGTAAATAACCTTATGCTTTGGTCCGGTAAGTTAATAAACTAGGTGGGTGAAATTGTGTGGCAGATGAAGTCCCAAGTCAATTTGGACATGAAGGTGTTTGTTTATATGTTCAAGCTCTGGTTAGCACTTCAGGCCTCTGGTGTCATCAATCTCTATCCATCCATTTATAAACTGATTTGATTTACTATACTTAACTTATAGACACTCTATTTCATACACATGAGGTTCTTCAACAAATGATTTGAGTAGGTTGAAAATTTTAAATTTTGCAACTAAAAGTTGCATTGATGTCCTATCTAGTACACATAATTTTCTAATGTTTAGAGAACCTTTTCCAAACACCTGTACCTGTTATGGTTGTTGGTTGAAGATTAAATTCCATGTTCAATGAATCACTGTGAAGTTAGGTTACTTTGCACTCTGAAATAATGTCATATTCAACTAAAATTTTGTATTTGTCTACAAAATATGTCTTAAATGTACAGAAGATTTGAACCATTCCTTCAAAACTTTAATACCTTTTTCTTGGCTTAATATCATGTGTAATGCCCCATCATAATGACTCCTCTTCATATGTTGTTGGGTTTGATCCACTGAGTAAATATGGAAACAAGGTTCCAGTAATTGGGTTATGTGCTCCTACCAACATTCAATTTGGTGAAAACAGTAAGGGGGAACAAGGGAAAAAGATGGTTGAAAAGTACATCCACTCCTATTTCACACTAAGTGTTTTGAACTAATGCACTTATGAATTGAGTCATTATCTACCCATGTTACCTGGACTCTTACACTTGTTGAATATGAGGCTTATTAAAATATGAGTATTCAGCTATAAACTTTATTTACTTGTTTGGTTTAGGAGGCAAGCTTACAAATTGCCGAGGCCTAAAACAAAAATTGTAAATAAGACATCTGTTTTCTTTTTTTTGAGCATTTCTTTTCATAATTGAGTATTTAGTTTTAAACTTGAACCTAAACTAATATCATAGACTTATTTTTTACAGGGGTACGATGCACCACCCCTTTCGAGGAGAGGACGGGGCAGAGGATTACCGTAGCGGGAACGGGGTGGTACCCTCGCCCCAATATATTAAAAATATATTTTAAATGCATATTTAATATAAAAAAATAATATTTTATAATATAAGTTTTATTAGAAAAAAGTTAACACTTTCTAGTCGATGACGGAAAACAAAAAATCCTTGTCTTCGTCAAAAACAGAGAATTTTCATCACCATTAGGAATTGGATGGGGACGGGATCGAGAAACCCGCCCGTTACCATCCCTAAAAGTGATAAACATCTCATATTTTAAATAAGGTGTAACTTGTTGAAAACATATGAAAAGAAAGACTTTCTAAATGGAAATCAACAACTACTGCACTGCACTCGTGCAGAATTAAATCAAATCAAACCCATAAAGATAATAATAGAAGGGGAAAAAACGTTTACAATTTTGAACGCAGTACAATAATTTTGAAACAGACGAATCAAAACATGTTGAGTAGCGAATACAAGTGGAGAGAGCAAACAATAATTGACGTGTCGACATTGATGAAGTTAATACAAATACAATACAAGAAGGTGTCCTTAGAGCAGAGGTGGGGTGGGTGTCTTTTCTGCAGTGCTATCCAATACCAAACTGAAGGCCACCGCAAGCAAATACAAAGTGGTCCTAATGTCCCTTACTTTAGACACTATGCACACACTTAATATCATCACCTACATCTTCTCTTTCATCTTCAAAAAGATCAAAGTGGTTCATAAATCATGGAAAGAGGCTATGGCCTATCCACACATTGCCATCAAACCTTATATTTATTTATTTCATTCAATTTGTGTTGGTGCGATATAGTTGGGATTTAGGGATTATTCAGTGCTATTATATATAACCTTCACATGGAATCAAATGTCACAAGACACATCTCATCTTTAGTTGATATTGCTTTCATAGGTACGGCCACCCATCAATTTCATCCATCAATGCCTCCTCTTTCAATCCACCACTCATGCATTCTAAATTTTAGGGAAATATCGGAATAAAATTAGGGTTCTCTAGTTTTACTAGGTTTATTACTTATTTAGTTAATTTTTCTATATTGTTAGTATTTATTATTTAGTTCGATTTACGGCCTATATAAAAAGATCTCCCTTATTGTATTGAACACAACAGTATTATCAGATACTATAGTCTGCACTATTTCTATCATGATATCAGAGGCTGGTCGATCATTGGCTAGATTTTAAATAATTTTTCGCTTGCCCACTCGTCTATTTGTGATTATGATGGGTAGGCAAGGCAATCCAATCGATTCCGCATAATAAATTTTTCGCGCCAGTCTTATTCATCGCCTACTCTCCCCTACCCGTGTGAGTGACTCCACACGCTCAAATATGAAGAATAAAGGAGATCTACCTACAAGTGGCTTAGAGCACCTATATCGACATGTGGTTTTGAGCACCTACCTATATCTACAAGTGTCTTAGAGCACCTATCTACTTCCTATTTCAATCAAGCTCCAATCGACTATTTTACGTCGATTTGAGTTTGACTATTACCAATTCAATCAAGCACCAATCGGTCATTCTACATCGATTCAAGTTTGACTACTACATATTCAATCAAACTTTAATCAGTCATTCTGCGTCGATTCGAGTTTGGCTACTACATATTCAATCAAACTCCACTAGGTCATTCTACATATATTCGAGTTTGAATACCACAAATTTCAATCAAGGTTTAGTCAGTCACTCTATGCCAACTCCAGTTTAAGTATTACCTACTTCAATCAAGCTCTAGTTGACCGTTTTACGATGACTCAAGTTTGACTAACTACATACTTCAATCAAACTCCAGACGATCATTCTACGTTGACTCTAGTTCGACTACTACCTATATCAATCACACACCAGTAGGTCATACTATGCCGATTCAAGTTTGACTATAATCAACCATTTACAACCGATTTGAGTTTGGGGGCTATTAGAATTAAATTAGGTAGGTTTATTACCTATTTAGTTGATTTTCCTATATAGTTTGATCCATAAACTATATAAATGGATCTCCCCTATTGTATTAAACACAACAGTATTATCAATAATATTATTTTCTACACTATTTATATCTGAAAAGGGTAACACAAAGTCTTCTGATATGATATTTGGGGAAAAGATAGTTTAATACACCAAAACTTTACGTTTCTAATTTTAATATATTAAAGTATTAATTAATCTTTTCCGCGCGCCCAAAATTTTCTTTTTGCCCAATTAAGTGCCTCAAATTATGACTAAATATGAGAAAAATAGCATATTGAGTATGTAAAAAAGATAAAATAATATTCGTGTATCAAAGTTAGACGTAAGAATTTAGGTGTATCAAATTATCATTTCCCTATCGGTAGTTGTTGGACACATTTGCATGTATGTTTGGATTTAGTGGTTGTTGAGTAAGTTATCAATTAGTAATCATTCATAACATTCCAATTCACACTAGATGAATTATGAATATGCATATTTGATGTCCAACTAGAGCTTGGAATATGACATCTTGGAACATCGTATAAATGAGACAATTTCAAGTGGACACCATTATCACGTTGCTACACCTAACTAAAATATTATATTCGACGGTACCCTAACTATTCGTCTCTCGTCTCGTTTTTTTTATCGACACGTCTCTCGTCTTGTGCTTTCGAAAAATCAAAGGTACCAAATTCAGGACAATCCATAAGCCGAAGAATTAACCAATCAAAGAAATGAATTTTAATTTGAATTTTTTCTTTGAAAAAATATCAAAAAATAAAAGGGCAAAAATCGAAGCGGGGGCGGCTCAAGAGTCGACGTCGAGACAATGAAAGTACCAACCTTCCTTGCAAGATCTGAAGGCGAAAGCGGTAGAGACAAAGACAATCCTCGCCATGGGCTGGGAGAGCATGAAATTAATGTAGCTGCTTAAGATTTCCACCATTCACAATCAACGAAACTGAAATTGAGACCTGGAGGGAAGGAATCAAGCAACTCGTTATCACAATTTCTTCCCCAAAATCAGAGAGGCGGAAGAGTATGATTCCAGCCATTAAATTTGGAATAATATGATAACGAGTTGAGATCTCTTATCCTCATTAATTTTCAAAATCATAGCAATTTCAATTAAAGTGTTAATAACAATTAGGATAAATGATTAATCATGATTCCACGATCAATGAATTAGGGTACTTAATGAGGTGCTCCAAGGAATGCTGGAACAACGATTCCATGATAGACGAATTCGCCATTTCCTGATTAATCACTTGATTTTGTGAATTGTGACGGAGTAAATGACCAATTTGGGTTTTGTTTTTGGCACTCATGGATCTGCCATTATATTTTTAAAATCATGTCGGAAAATTCTCTCAAATTTATTTTTATATGCCATTTGTAGATTTAGTTTTTCCCAAAAAGTGAACATGAGTTGAGGTTGTTGAAGAAAATGAGTTCTTAATGGGTGTGAGAGTTAGAGAAGAGAGAATTTTATTGTGAATTGAGGATAGGAGGAATAATGACACATTTTTTAAAATTAAAAAGGAAACTAAGGGTATTTTTGTCTTTTGATTTGTAACCAAACGGAAGTAAGCAAAAACTGACGGTGTGAGAATTAAAATTAGTTAGGGTGCCGGTGGAGTGAATTTTTTGTTATGTATAACAATGTGAAAATGGTATAGTTTTTTTTATCAGCAAAAGCAATTTTTATTAAAGCAAAATAGTGTATAGTTAAGTGGGGTAAAGTAAAAGTATCTCATCCCTAAATTAATTGTTCTATCACTTAAAATGAATATTATAAAAATGATAATTCCACCTACATCCCCTGTGGTATACGCGATTTTCACTTAGCTCCCGTGGTGTCAGACACATCCCCTTAAGTCTTAAAATTTTCACTTTACCGCTCTCCAATAATTTTTTTGAAGATTTTGTTAACTTTTTTTGAAAATGAAGAAAATACTCCTATATTTAATCATGTTTCTTTTTAAAAAAGTTAAAAAATATATTAATAATGAAAAACAATTTTTAAACAACGTTTTATTTTAAAAATATTTTTATACTAAAAATCAGTTTTTTATTATTTATTTTATAAAAGTTTAAAAATTATACCTGGTATGAAAAAGCATTGGGAGGGCGCGCCTTGAGATGAAGCGGTGAGAAAAGGCAACGGAGGCTACGCGTTTCCAGCCAGCGAAGAGGCATCTGCCTCTGCTCCGAGAAGGCGTACGCAATAGAGAACCAATGTGGAGGCGGAAGAGGCGTACGCGATAGAGAAGAAGTAAAAATTAGGGTTTGTTTTTTCAATTATTGTGAATGGTTATCAACCACAAGTAAGAAGTATTTGTTACCTGCTGGAGTTTTCGGATTAATCGGACTAAACAAGTATACATGTACTAACTCAAGCGACTTCTTCTCATCTTCATCATCGTGTTTACCACATTTCATTCTTTCCTTTGTGGCCAGTGACTCCCACTGCAAACGCTTGAGCAATAACCACTCTCTTCCTTATCCATCACCGTGCTTGCCGCCTTTCTTCTTTCATTTCGCTGCCAGTGACTCACACTGCGTACGTTTGAGCAATAATTGCACTCTTCCTTTTCCCTCATGTCGTCTCCATTTCATTCTCATTTCTCATACCTTGTAGCTGACATCGCTGAGTATGAGGTATGGAACTGGTAAGCAACAACCTCTCGCCAATACCTTCATTAAGAAGGTGTTGCTTATATCACTTTCCAATGTTTTCTTCAGAGTCTTATCATCCATCACTTCGAACCACGCTTTGATACCAATTATTGGATCTGATATGGTAAAACTTCAAAAACAAACTTATGAATTAAAAAGATAAAACAGTGAACAAAGAGAACACGCACAAATTGAGAACAGATACTCAATAATAAGAGAACAAGTTCTTTTTAAATTCTCAAAAGCTCACTCGAGAATACAAGAAAAGAACCATATAAATTTGAATGACTTTCTTATTCACTATCACGTTCTCTTGATTGTTCTTTCTAGTTTTTCAATTATTTCTCATTTTCTTGCGAGTTTTGTTCTGAAGTTATTTTATTTCAGATCCATCAAGTGGTATCAGAGCCGGGTTTGCACATATCTCATCGGTTGTGAATGTTAGTGGATCGAGTCAGGTAGGCCAGTAGAATCCAAATAACCATGATTGGTCAAACCAATATTACCAGCGGGTGAAAATGCAAGGTGATTTGGGTTTAGAGAGAAACCCGATGTGATGAGGCTCAATGTGGAAGGGCAGATTGTCAGGAATTCCACATGTGAGTCTAGGTCCCACATCGAAAGATTATGGGGTGTATAAGGAGAGAGTTTATATACACATTGGACCCAGGACATGATAGGCTAGTCTTTTAGGTCAAAAGTGGGTTGTAATGTGTATGTGGATTTTCCTTGGGTGTGCTCCTCCTTGGTAATACCCTATTTTCCCAACACTATCTTCTCAAGCGAGACTCTTCATTGTTAGTAACACTATCGGTGCTACCTATTAGCACATTAATCTAAATCAGTATCACTATTCGTGCCTTCATTACCCCTTGATTCTTCCTCATCCTCAAAAGTAGGTGCTTCACTCTCATCATCAGATTGAAGGTTGTTCTCTCATCCAGATTCTGACATCGAATTTGATTCTTCCCTCATTTCTGATCATGCAAATATTGTAAAAATATTAGGAGTTCAGACAGATATAATAAATACACGATGATAAGATTGAAAAGGGTTTGACAAATTAAATCATGATATGTACAACTGCAACAAACAAAGAGACTAAATGAAAAATTGTATTAGTCATATTCAACACGACAAAGACAGATGCATGGCAATATGACATGAGATTATCCTTTACACCCTGTTAAATGTTGAACCCATTAACTATGCTCAAATTCAATCATAAAAATCAGTCTGATTTGTAGGGATAACTCATGTACAAATGTATGAACACCCATTAACCATTAGATGGTATCAATCAACGATTGGCAAATCAAGCCATGATATAGTTAATTAGAATTATCCGCTTGGAGAAATTGCTGCCATTTCACGATTTCATTGATTCAATCAGTTTCTATGATTAAGGAATAGAATTTATCATCGATTCGTACAAATTGTATGTTCAATTTTACGAATTTGAGAGGTTTGAAAACAAAAAAAAATGGTGGCCAACTCCAATTATATTGTTGAAGCAACGATTGATAGTGAGTTCCAGTAAATGAAAACCAACCAATTCTAAGATGAAGTTTCATGATCTATTGTTATAGGCCCTTATTTTGTGTGATTTGAATTCCATTTGTGCATAAATCTACAGTACATGCAATTAGACAAAAAAAAGTCATTAGATATGTACAACTATTTGGCAGTGTTCATCTTCATTGCTTTGATCTGACATTTTCTTTCTCTATCAATCTTAATCAGCGGAGGTTAACGGTTGGATAATTAATGAGAACGACGAATACGTCCTGAAATGCCCTAGTAGCATGAAACAAGAAGTTGGTATGAGGTTACATGATCTGTCTTCTAATGTGACATACTACAAAAATTATGGTAGCAAATGTGGTTTCATGACACGTCTGGAAACGAATAAGACCACGAAGGTAGGTATTTCATTGAAATACATAGCGTGTGCGAGAGAAGGAGAGTGTGTGACGAAGGTTACTGACAACGATGAGGAATTCAGTCATTACAGTAAACGAATGTGTCTAACAACACGTATGGGATGCAGAGCAATACTATTTTGAAATTGGCAACCGACGACCAATACATTGTTTTGAAATTTACTAAAAACACACAACCACCCATTTGATGTTGCGGAACATTTTCAAAAATTGCGTGAAAACCGTAATCTCAATAACACCCATCGTTAATTTAGCATGGATTGCCATAAAGTGAGTGTCGAAGCAATAATAGCGTACAACGTTTGCAGTTTCATAGTTGGGAGGAGCAGAAAATGTTTGTGCGACGGAGACCGACTTCCGCAACTCGTAGCGTGATCTGAAGGTATACATAACATATTCAAATGTTCAAATGGCCATTAATGAGTTCATAGATGAGCAACGCCCCAACTCAGGCATTTACTAGGAGTGTGAACATAATGATGGTCATCGGCTAACCCAACTATTTTGAGCAGACGATTTATCAAGTATTAATTACGAGCGATGGGGAGATTGTGTCTCATTTGACTCTACATACGGATCAAACAGGTAGATTTCATACAACTTACAATTTCGATTTAATGTTTCATTGCTTACTTGTTTGATGACCAAATTAATTAAAATACTTGTTATAAGTGAGATTATGATGTTCACTATTTAATAAGTACTCAATGGTGTTCACTCACAGGTAGGGGTGTCCATATAAACCCGAAAACCGAAAAACCGATCGAAACCGGACTAAACCGGACCGAACAAAACCGGAACAAATTGGGTGCAATTCGGTTTTGATTTGTTATAACCGGTA
>JAYMTP010004496.1:0-14842 GCA_036897365.1 Geranium brycei
AAGGACAATCAATTGAAAGTAAGTAAGAAATAATTGAATCATCATCCATATCTATATGGGACTGTGTAAGCTGATCATGCACGTGTTGTGATGATGTGGTGGCGGATTGTTAAATTAACCACGTGGCGATCAGGTTCTAAAGCGACACGCGTGACACATGTGTAGCTAACAACTCAAGTAAAATAGAAGCATTATTTGTTTATCTCATCACAAGAGCAACAATTGTTTTTGAGAACAACAACGTTATGGCTTTGTCCAATCGTCTCCATATCTACGGCCCTCGATCACTCTCTCTCATGTCCCCGTTTCTCTACACTCCTCTCAAGGTTCAATTTCTCAATCAGCTCTCTAATACTAAGACTCTAATAATTCAATGTTAATTAATTTTCATGTCTACTGCAGAGACATGGAGGAGAAGCAGGAAGCAAGCAGAGCCATGTTCATGGCCATACCCATAAGGAGTTAGAGGAGAGAGCAGCATCCACAGCTCAAGAATTCGAAAGAGTGGCGGAGGAGAAGGAGCAAGGACTCGCCAGCCAAACCATCGACAAAGCTTACGATGCGTTCGACGAGGCCACCTCCGATGATCCCAACCTCGAATCCATCAAGAATAGGTACCAACACCATCAACCTGGCGCTGATTATCACAAAGAACCCGACGAGGATTAGAAAAAAGAAGAAAGAACTTGTGTATTTGTCACTTGTTACAAAAAATAATAAGTCTCGTGACAGAGGGAACTTGAATTTTATGTTATTTATTTAAATTGTTCAAATTTAGTTAATACAGCTTAGCTCAAACATGATAAGATAATCTAATTTATTCTATACTCAATATTTTCTTCTTGAAGAGAAGACTCAACAATATTATTAATCAGATGAGCCACAGTATATTAGTGAGAATAGAAGAAAGGACTCGAGGATATTAGGATATGCTCACCACAGGATAGAGGGAAAATTGCCCATTTCAAACTAACAATCAGAGCCCAAGAAAAATTAACAATAATCAATTCAACTTGCCATCCATCTCATCAAAAGATTGATATTATTTTTAACAAATAATCAATTCAACTTGTCAAGAAATTGATATTATTTTTATTAATAATAATAAATTAGTGATTATAGACTATTTATTCTATATTCAATATATTATTTTTATTAATTAATAATAATAACAACACATTTAATACATTAAAACAAGTTATAATTGAAATTTACAACTTGTTTATTACTCAGATTTTTGTCAATGCATCCACAGTATTGATCTGTACACCAAAACACCTCAATTACCACAAAATCAACAAACCAAACATCCCCAAAAATTACACAATCCTCAAAAATTCCCATTTTCAGATCAATTCACAGATCAGCTACCAAAAATCTCAGACCAGTTGTGGGACAATCCAACAAGCAGGACCTGCTCTCGCAACAGACTCACGAACCTTCCGTGTCCACTTCGTCCCCAAATCATACACCTCCAAGTCAATGCACCACCAAGACGAGCAGTTCATGAAATGCACTCTGTTCCCTCCAAATCTCTCCGACAACGACGAAACACACCCCGACCCATTACGCCCCAGAAACAGAGCATCGCTCCCCAAGCTCTCCACCTTGCACCACTCCCTCTTCCCCAAATCCAACCTATAAACCTTAAACTCCTCGTCGTCTACGAACCCGTACAGACCCTCGTACCTCGGAGTCCTCACGACGACCCAGAACTCGCCGGACGACGAGCTCGCCAGGAACTTCTCCGACAAGCCGCCGTCGACGGAAGCGGCGACGAGGACTAGCCTTGGGTCGGGCCCGCCGAGCTCGCATTCCAAGATCGCGCCTTTCTTGTCGGTGACGTAGAATCTTCCGCCGTGGAACATAACGTCGACGTACAAGATCTCCGGCGACATCGCCGGAGGGTCCAGCTCGGTCCAGTCCTCTTCCCCGGGCCTGCAGAGCCCCAATTTGAGCCCGCTCTGGTAAATCAGGAGAACAGAGCATTCCGGGTCGGTCGGATTGGTCGAGATCGCGCCCCTTCTCACCGATTCTTGAACCGGTCCGGCGAGCCCGTGATCGATTCGGGGGAGAGCGACGTGGGTTTTCAAGATCGGGTTCAGGAGCTCGATCCGGTGCGGCGGGTCGATCCCGACGGTGATGAGCCACCCTCCGGTCGAACCGGAGACCCGGTACCGGCCCCGACCGGTCTCCGGCAGGCCGATCCCGATCGAATCTCGGGTCGTGGCGTCTACAAGATCGGCGGTGGAGGGGTCGTGCCTGGCGGGGACGAAGAGGAGAGGGGAGAGCCTCCGGCGGGCGGCGGCGGATCGCCAGGCGGTGCAGACGAGGGCGCAGCGGAGGAATGCGACGTCGTTTCGGAGGGAGTCGAAGATGTGGGCAAGGAGCTCTTGCGGGAGGTCGGGCCATGGAGGCCTCGGCGGCGCTGCGCTCATTGTCGGCGGAGACGCGGCGATCGGTTGCTCTGTTACTTGATTTGGGGTTGATTGTGTTTTAGAGTTTTAGGCCTGTTGTGTTAAGGGTTTTAGGGGTTTATAATAAAGGAGGGAATAGTGGGTAATGAGGCGGTTTAGTGACTAATTTACTTGCGGGCCAATCTTGCACTTTTGTTAGCAGGTTTACCAAATTACGAATAGTCCCCGTGTGACTTTTGGTATGAGTTCTGAAATTATGGTCAGTGGTTTATACAATTTACTTGCGGACCAATCTTCGTTTTGTGAAATTTAAACTTTGAGCCCCTGTGAGTTTATGAAATTACGAACTGGCCTTGTGATTTGTGATGTACTAATGATGTGTAGTGTAGTTGCTCAAAACCGGCTAACCAGAACCGGTAGTTCAAGTTGAGAACCGGACTGGTCAGTTCGGTTATTGATTCCAAGAATTGAACTCGGACCGGCATGAATATGAAATCCAAAAATCGGGTAACTGAAATTTTTGGTCGGAATTCTAGTCAAAACTGAACCGATTTTGAATTACTATCCGGTCCATTATCTTCCTCTCGAATCAGCTCCAACACAGCACGTAAGATAGAAATGTGAGCAAAACCGAAAACTCACCTTTCAAATTCAAGAACAACTCATAAAGACTCACGAGCAGTCAATAAAACACTGAAACACTCAAGTAGCCCTTCTTTAATCCAATCTCAAATTACAAGACCATAAGAAATAAAATGAAAACTAAAAAAAATACACCTCCATCGTATCCTCCATTGTCTTTTGCCGCCACCATCGCTTCCACAAGACTGAGCCTTGTTGATGGTGATGTTGCATTCGTCGAGGTTATAACCGATGATTCTCTCAATTGTCGTTCATTCTCTCAAATCGTAAAATCGATCTTACAAGCAAAGAATCGAGAAATTTTGGAGACTTGAGAAAGTGAGTATTGGACCGAGAGCTGAAAAATACAAAGATAGAAATTGGTAAAGTTAAGATGACACGGGTGAACACAACTACACCATGTGGATGAATGAGGATGTCCTGTTGATTTTTATAATCGAGACCGGACCAATTTCATCCGGTTCCGGTCGATTTCTCGGTTCTCGGTTTAATCAGACATTGTGTGTATAATTCTGAAATTACCGAAGACACACGGTGGTTTACATCACAATACGACGCCGTTTAGAGGACACCTCCAAAACGACGACGTGCGGAATCGTCTGCCTCCTTTTGATACGCTGTCTCAGTCTCTCACTGTTGTTGAGCTTTCATTGCCACTGCAAGAGACAACAGTAGCTTGCTGGGAGCGATCAAGAGACGACCAGAGCCACCGGGATCGCCGGAGAAACATGGAGGGTGTGGGGTCAAGGTTGGGCCGAGCCTCGTCCCGGTACGGTCCCGCGACGGTCTTCAACGGTCCTGTTCGCAAGTGGAAGAAGAAATGGGTCCACGTGTCCTCGTCCTCTTCGTCTTCCTCGTCAATCAGTAGATTCAAGAGCTCCAGCTCCCAAAATCAGGGCTCTCGGCTCCTCCTCTGCCGGTGGACCCCTATCTCCTCCTCCTCAGCCGCCGCCGACAGCAGCTCCGCCGCGCCGGAGGAGCCTCCCAGGCGCAAGTTCCGATACACCCCCGTAAGTGGGTCTCTTCAATTGAGCTTAGATGCGTGTGTTTTGCTGTGCTGTGATGGTTGTGTCTAGGGTTTGTGGGAAAATTTGGGGCTGGGGTGAAGTGGGGTTCAGAATTTTGCTATGAATTTTTCTGGGTTTCGAATTTGGGTTCTTCTTCTCGATTCTAGAGTCTGCCCTGTGCCATAAAAAAGACGGTACTTATTTGGGGATGCTGATGGTGGTTTGTTGGAGAGTTGGGTTTTTGGAGAAAGCTTGTGGTTTTGGATTTGGGTTGTCTTCTAGATTTTAGAGTGATCCTACTGAGCATCGCCACAGCTATGGTGTTGAAAGGTGCTACCTTTTTTTTTCAGGTTAACTTGTGATAGGGGTCATTTTTTAACTGGGTGTTAGATTTTCTTGGAAAACTTCTGGGTTTTGAATTCAGATTCTTCATCTTGGTTCCTGTGTGCTCTGTGATTCTAGTCTGCTCTGTGCTGTAAAAAGATGCTAATTTGAGATTTGGTGGTATTTGGGGAAGCTGATGGTTTTTTTGGAGAGTTGGGTTTTTGGAGAAAGCTTCTGGTTTTGAATTTGGGTTGTCTTGTTGATTTTAGGGTGCTCTGACTGAGCATCACCATAGCTATGGTGTTGAAAGGTGCTGCCTTTCAGGTTAACTTGTGATAGGGGTTGTCTTTGAACTGGATGTTAGATTTTCTTGGAAAATTTCTGGGTTTTGAATTCAGATTCTTCAACTTGGTTCCTGTGTGGTCTGTGCATGCCAAAGAAATTGCGTCTTTATGAAATGCTACCTTCTTTCAGGTGAACTTGTGATTTGGTTTTTGTTAGGTTGTCAATTTGGTTATGGAATTCTGTTACTGTGTAGTTACTCTTTGCCATGGCTGATGAAGATGGGTTTGTGTTCTATGAGCATCTGTTGTGAGTACTTCACTAAATACGGCGACTGTTTGTATAGTTGATGCTCGACGGGTCTTCCAGTATTAGTGACTTGTGCTATAATTGTTCTGGGTAATCTCGTGTTACTCTTTAGGAGATGGGATAGTGGTTTTGGTAACTAAGGTTTCGCAGTCCCCTTGTATTTGCATTATTGATCAACAATCTTTGTATTGATCCATGAGTTGCCGCATGGTTCTGGTAATGTAAATATTGCTTGTATCAAGCTTTCAATAGCATGAAGTTGTTTGAGCATGTCCTTACATACAAGGTAACAAGGTTGTGCTGTTTCGGTTTATGCTAAAGTTGATAATGATTCTCTTTCACGGACTGCTTTATATTTTAGATGTGTTACCAGTTCCAAATTTATTATTTTGAAATTTAATCTACCGTGCAGATAGCTGTGCTGGAAGAACACAAGAAAGCTGTTGCGAAGAAGGCTGACGAGGAAGCTAAAACGAATGAGATGGACCAATCGATAGCTAGGTCTACTGCAAAGAGCAATGAAGCACACGGAAGGCCCGATTGCAATGAACTCGTGAAAGAAGAAACTAAGGTTAGGCATTTTAATCACTGTAAATTTACAGTTTGTTGATAGTTTCAATTCTATATAACAAGACTACAGTGAAAGCTATGGAAGGAATTTTAAAGAATTGGGGTATGCTAAGATTTTTTTTATTTGGGTATCCACGTGACCAAACTTCATTGTGCACTCATTTGTTAACAGATGATTCATATACTAGGTTTTGTGCACTTTAAATGTTTGTGCACATACAATATTCTTTCCTGGGCACACAAATGTTTTTTATCCAGAGAATGAGTTTATCCAAATTTGTTCTGCATATTCATGGTGTCCTTACTCCCTACCCCATTCCTTGTGTCCATTTTTCTTATTCACATCAAAACTTGACAATTGAGATAGCTTATGATGTGTATCATAATTTACCGAAGTTCAGTAGTGTATCATATCACAAAGTGCAGGATTCTATATTAACAACCGGGCTGATATGGTTATTATTCTGTTAATGCAGGATGCTAATACAAACCCTTTCGATTCAAGTCAAGTTGGAAACAAGGACACCGATAGTCAGTTGAAGACTAAAACTACAGCTCCATTCTGGTCTGTGAATTGATCATGGATCCTGTACGATGTGAAGCATCATCATGTTATAAATCTGATATTAGACCACTGTAACTAAGCTCTAGTCTGTGTTTCCAATCCCCACCCTGTACTATTAATTCACTACTTTTACAGTTATTGCCCAATTATCACATGTATTGTGTATATACCATGTCTTGTATTGAAAATCTGTGAATCCAGAAAATGTGAAGGCACCAAATGTGTCAAAAACAAATCCGAAATTTAAATAACCGAGGCACTGAGCCTTCAAAATTTTAGATGAAGCTCATCTTTCTTTTCGACGAAAAATAAAAATCAAATACAGGAGCACACAATAACTCTCAAATACTTTGTGCAAGAAATTAGTTTGTAGAAAACGGAAAGAGTTGTACTAAACCAGTCTTCAAGCTCAAGAATCTTTCACTCTCACTGTTCGGTTTCTTTAGTGACACCAACTTCAGCTGGTCGAATAACCCGATCATGTAGCACATATCCCGACTGCAATGTAATAATAAACCTCCATTAGTAAAATAACGAAATAGCACATATGCACTATTATTTAATTCCCACTGTAAGAAAGATTCTTGCCATTGCATTCATAATTGTGATCGGTGAGTTCAACAAACAATAATCAGAGAACACAAGTACCTTCAAAACAACAGCTATGGTGCCTGGAGGCTTTGAACTATCCGGAACTTGGAAAACAGCATTGTGCCTGTGTGGATCAAATGGTTCATCCGTAGGATCATATTTTTCCACCCCAAATTTCCTAAATACCTGCAGGAAGAAGCTTCTGTGAGCATTCACTAGTAATCAATTCATGCAGTCTTTAAGCCTATCATTGGAGCAACCTCAGTACAAAGTGTAACAAATATGCACCAAAGTAGAACTTGCAAATGCAGAAACTTCGAAGAAGATAAATTCAAGTTCATTGACCACAAATGTGGCACTGAGCCTGTGTTACTGGACTTAATAATATAGTATGGTTTATCGTCTAAAAAGACAGCGGGAACTTCTTTTTTTGGTTACTTTATTGAAATATGATAAATACTTTTCACTTTATAAATCGCGTAGCAAAAGAGAATATAGCAAACCTCAAACAAAATATTTACCCCCAAGTAGCTGAAAGTTACAGACAGTGGAATAAGAGAACATATACAATTTAGTTCTTAGTTTTCATCTATTCTCAACCTCTTCTATATTTATTATCTAAGCTTGTTCTTGTATTCTCTATTGAGCAATAGTTTAAAAAGAAGAGAGTGTATTATTACCTCAATAAGCTGTTTCTCAGTCATTTCAACGCCTTCTAAAAGTGTTTTAAGAAGTGGCACGGCTCCAGAAGTGTCTTCCGAAGTATCAATCTTTGAAAAACTCTCTTTTACAACAGAAGAAGCCCTTCCTAGATTATCTGCAACATCCAGTAAGCCTTTCGCAAAACTCTGCAGCATATTTTTATGCAAATGTGAGAATAGACATCAAAGAAGCATACCAAAATTCTGCAACCAAATCGGAATATAATACCGAATCCTTGTACTCTACACCAAGGGTTTAATGTGAAATCATATATCCCTCGCCAAAGGGGTAAAAAACACTGAAAACCACAAACCTGTATGGCAAACTTTTTCGAGTTCTCTGCTTCACGTCTTGTCCTGCCCATGACATTCTCCATTTCTGCGTAAGTCCGCAGATATTTATCTTTCATTTCATCAATCTCTTTGTCCTTATCCTTCAGAAGTTCATTCTTT
Organism: Geranium brycei; assembly: GCA_036897365.1. Lineage (NCBI taxonomy): Eukaryota > Viridiplantae > Streptophyta > Magnoliopsida > Geraniales > Geraniaceae > Geranium > Geranium brycei. The sequence continues at coordinate 7,862 of JAYMTP010004496.1, forward strand.
TCAGCCACAAGTTTCGCCAAATCATCACTTGACATATCACCCTCAGCCTCTGAATCTGAATCAGAAAAAGTAATTTGTTTAACAGCACTCCTCGTTTTGACAGAAGGAAATATGATTGACTCGTGTTCTGATTTCAAACCTGATACTTCTGCTTTTCCGGGTTCAGCGTTAGAAGAAGCGCCTTTGCTCTCCACAGAAGCTCCATTTTCCTTCTCGCTAGTTTCAGGGGATGCAGTTGAAGAGAATCCAAATCGATGCAAGGTCGAGGAATTTAGCTTTGTTGAACGATCAAAAGGAGAAACTTGACTTGGGGCCAACTGGAAGAGAAAAAGTGTACGTAGTTTGCTTGAAATTCTAAATTTCAATTCTATACTAACATCCAAATTGATGCTACATTAACAAACTGGAAATTGAAATCCTTGACTCCATTTAAGAAACCCAAGTGTGAAATAAAACTCAACTACTGAAGTAAATATTCTCTACCTAAATTGTTACAAACTTGCACAAATGAACAGGCGAGGATGAGGCATTGTTCAACTAATAACTCAGACCCCAGGCCCCAGCTCAAAATGTAAGGTTCATTAGTCAGTCACTAATCACCCCATCGAGTAGAATAGCAAGATTAATGCCTAGAAGTCACGATTATACTTTTTTAGAAAAAAGCAACTTGGGTTTTTCTCATCAATTATAACTTAAACGCATGGCATGTGCCTTCAACAATTAAACAGCTATGACATGACCGAATTTAATATTATCATGAAACTTCTACATGGAAAAGTAACAATAGTGATAAAAAAATATCAAGTTCAGAACACTAACAATAATAAATGGGCTTTACTAAGATCAAGATGACGAGCAATAAGATGAATACTGGCAATGAACGGGTAGGAGAAGGACTGGGTTGCCTACCCCATACTTCAGAGGAATAGAAGAAGCAAGTCTTCAAGTTAATGACTTTATTCCACAACATCCAAAAACAAAACCTTAAACCCTGCTAAAGCTCTAACCAGAACAGTGGACAAAATTTTAGATTTATGGTGTAGAAACAAAAAGGTAACTTTAAACCTACACACACAAAAAAAGAAGCAAAATTACATGTTTTTCAAAAATACAGAAATCAAATAAAAAAATGTAGCCTACAATCAAAACACAACAAAAAAGAACAAACCAGTTCAAATTTATAAGAATCCCAAATTGATATCAGAAAAGTGAGCTAAACACATAAGGGTCACAAAATCAGGCAAATCTGCAGAGACCCTTAAACCCTAACTAAACCCTCATGCGAAATTTCAACTGAAATCACAAGATATTATCTGATAAATACCTTTCTCTGAGGTTCAGAAACAAGGGAATGGAACTGGGTGGAGAGGATCGGCAAGTGATGCTTCTCCGACGCAGAGAGGAGCAGGGAGCTCCTCGAGACGCGGGACAAAACCCTACACGCCAACATCGTTTTTAAGGAAGAGACGAGATTGCAGATTGGTCAGAGAGACAAAAAGATTGGATTTTTATTCAGATACAGAGGAATCTGGAATGTTTGGAGAGCAAGAAAATAGAAGAGAAAATGAGTTTTGCACTTTGCAGAGTTGGTGTCACTTGTGGCCGTGAAGGCGATTTCGGTGTTATTTATATTCATGGACGAAAATACCCTTGGACAGTTTGGTTCTTGTGTCGCCGTGAGCATCGCTAAACGGTGTCGTTAAACTTACCGCATTGCTGAGCTGTTACTGAATTTAAAGAAGGGTTTTATTAGGGTTTTAAAAATCTAAAATTAGTGGAGTATGGAACTCTCTAGAAGTTGAGCCTTTTTTATTTATTTTCTTTCTTCCCTTTATATGCTTTTAATTACATAGTAATTGGTTTAGAACAACTCAAAACATACCAATACGTGAAATTCAGTTGGAGCCATCCAAACTATGTTTACAATAAAATTAACAACATAAATATCTGATCGACGAACAAACTGATAATACAAAATGCAAAAGAGTCAAACAACACAAAACAATCTAACAACACCGAATCCATGAACAAACACAACACAACTCTTCTAAACAGATACTCCGCCAAGAGCTTGATGTCCGACTCTAAATTTTAATCTAACCTCTCTCGCCGTTCGGACTCAACACATCGCCTCTCAAAACATCAAGGCCTCCACAAAGTTCGACCCAAGTATCCCCCTCCGTGCCACACCCCTTACACAAGACTCCGCCCCTCCGCCCCTCCACAACCCTATCCATAAACCCAAGACCTACCAGCCCTCAAGCCGAGACCAAACCAACGCTCTGACGGCAAAATACTCTCCCAGAAGCGATGTCGTTGATATTTGCTTCCCTTCTCTCCAACTGAAACTCCTCGTCCACTTCTTCCTCTTGGATATGAGAGTCCTACCATTGGTCTTCAAACTCTTTCACGCTCTTCAAGTTATTATGAACCTTTCAATCGTCGACTTTTGTCGCCGCAACCTCAAATATTTGTCAAAATATCGCCTAATACCCAATCTCACAGAGAGGATCCAATTTAAACACGATTATCACAAAACTTTAAAAGAAAATATATGAAGAATGTCACTGCCCAAACAATTTTGCCCCCAACCCGAGATCCATCGCTGAAAAACAAAGTCTCTCTAAGATACCACCAATTGTTTTTAAAAAGTAATAAAATGGACATACCGCATATAGTAAAGTCCGCACCAACTTCGCACAATAAAAAATAAAGAACCATCCTCAACAATCTGTCAAAGATTGTCAACGAACCAAAACAACAGGCGGTGGAGGTAGACAAAGTAACCGTCACCTTAGTGAATTGAATGTTCTGGAAATTGGATTCATCAATTCGATCATTCTTCCCTTTATATTATACTTTATGAATCATCTTAATGTCGTGCATTTGGCTCATGAAGAGTGTTATCATAATCAAACGTGTTTGAAAATTAGTGTACAAACATTTTATTACAGGCCAAACATGCACAAATTAAACATAAAAAAACAATTCAACATCGGAGAGCCAGCAAGCAAACAGAAATGACACTTGTCTTGACTAAAAATTCAGAATCTCATACTAAAACAAGAACAGTCGCAAAAATGAAATACACATTCATATTATTAGAAATATAAATAAACCCAGCAAGCAGCAACAGTCTAAATGCTTGTAACTGATACACAACAGATACACACACAATCAATAAACCCAAAAATAAGAATAAACTCACACTGCAAAGGCTGCTGATACAAAAATTGCAGCAATTCCAAAATTTATATATTTCCGAAGATCAACAAATCAATCGTCATATGGATTCTTGAAACTCTTCAAGAGAGTGGGGATGTCATAGCTCAGCAGATCATCCACAGCCTGTATCATCTTAGGCTTCAACTTCTCGAACTTGTCGAAATTGTAAGTACTCAGTATCTCCCTGAAATGCTCAACGTTCGGCAGGTCTCCCTCCGGCACGTGATGGTCCTTCTGAATCTGCATTTCCCACAAAACGATCGGGTCCATAAAATTACACACAATCTGATGATCCTAAGTGAAGGCAGTGTCCAAACCTTTGCGAATTCGTCTTCTAAGTTATCGATGAGTCTCTGCTGCGCCTTGCCCTTACCGATCATGGCAGGCATCTCGTTATTGAGATGACTGATGACGTAGGCGTGGATCTTGGCAGCTCTTCCGCGCTTCACAAACTCGTTGACCTGCAGGAAAGTACAATTTGTTCATATTCAGATCATGCATTGGCCTTTTATTTTTAAGCGGGATATGGAAAGTGAACTCACTCGACGATCACAAGCCTTCTTTGGAATGTCTTTAAGATCGCAGAGAAGATCTTTCTGCTCTCTCTGGAAAAGTTCTTTCCCGAGTGGACCGCCATGTTCTTCACTTAAGGGTATGTCATTGAACGAACTGGAAGAATCAGAAATCATATAGATATCAACTACATGGAAAATGTTGCTTTAAAAGGAAGAAGCGTGAATTAAAAGAGATAGCGCACCCTATGTACACGCGCATGACCTCAGGAGTATTCAGAACTTTGCCAAGTGACCACATCATTGCTCCATAAACCCTCATCAGCTGAAAATACAGATACAGAATCAGATTGAACGGAACAACAGATATTATGTTGGTGTCAGAGGTTTCATACTTGCTGGGTGTCGATTTGGTCAGCTTTGTTGAGGACCACGCGTATCTTGTCATCGTGGCCTCTTAGAGAGGAAATCACTCGTTTGAACTCATCGCTGATATCAAGTTTGTGAGGATCGAATAGAAGCAAAATGAGGTCACATTTTGCAGCAAACCACGAAGTCACACCGGTGAAGTCATAGGCTCGCTGCATTCTCTGCTTTTCTCCTGATAAAACTCCAGGTGTATCCACAATCGTAACATGATCAAGAAGCTTCAAACATAAAAAAGAAAAAGAAAATATAAGTTACTCTTAAGTGTTAATATACGGTAGCAGCCACAAGAGAAAATATAAGAGAATTTTCAGAACGAGTACATGATGCCGCATTTGAGAACACTCGAACTTGGAGAGGAAGGAAGAACCGAAGGTAGTGAGGCCACTGAATGGCATGTCTGCTTGCACAGCAACAGTGTTACCGGGGATACTTCTTTCATCAGGTCCGGCCTGACACGAGTGAAAAATGAAGCTCAGCAAAGATTAAACTGAACTGATAGCTCGATTCCATAACCAAAGTTCACAGGCACTGTTATCAATATCAGCAATTTATATATTGAAGATGTTTAGAAGCCCTGTAACAGAAACAGAAGTCTAATACCATGACAACAACAAATCTATCAGTTGTAGGCTCAGGTCCAATGTGGGCTCCTGTCAAACAGAATAGACACGATAATCGCCACGAGGAACAAACCAACAGAAGCATTTGCGGAGGAAAGAGAGGCGTTCTATGTTACCTGGATAACTAGAATTGAGCAAATGCTTAATGAACGTCGTCTTCCCTGTGGAGTATTGACCCAAAAGCATAACCATTGGTTTGGCATCAAAGTCACTGGCTGTCTGAGATGATTAAAGATGCGATAGTATAAAAGGCAACGAACATATATTAATACTGTAGACAAACTTTTATGAGGAAAAAACTGATATAAACTCACCAATGGAGGGGACACAAAATCACTGAAACAATACATATCCTCTAATGGCTTCATTTTCTCAAAGTACAGCTTCTTCAAGCCATCAACTATTGATGTAACAGTTGAAGAATTTACCTGAAAATGGTCCAAAAACAGAATCCCATGGAAAATATGAAGTTGTAATGAAATCACAAAACTGCGATTTTGATTGAAAACAATGGTAAGTAAACGAAACTGCAGTAACGTTTATACAAAGGGTGTGGGTTCAATTAAAAACAACATCGACATGGACAGCTTAAAATCATGATAATAGGTAAATGTTTCAAAATAGTCTTTGAACCATCCCAATTGTTCAAATATAATCCATCAACTATCTAAGAAAGAAACTGCTGAAAGGAAGAAAAAAACAGATCGAAGAAGAAACTGCAATGAAGCTTTATAGAACTGTGATTAGGTACCTTTTTCGAAAATGATTTTGAAGTAAACCAGTTTTTCGACAGTGAGGGTTGTAATCGAGGATGACCTCCTGCATTAAAGGCAACTTATAATAAGCATAGATTCAAACAAAAAGGGCGGGTGATGAGTTTCGGACATAATGAGGATCTTCTTACCATTTTCAGATTCACCTGACTTAGTTCTTTTAAGCTTTAAATCCTGAATAAATTGAATTGCAAATGTAAGAACTTCTATTAAAGTAAATCAAAGTTCAGAACTTAAAGGTAGCATACGTACTGATAGTGATGCAACCAAACCTTCCATATCAGGCGGCTTCAAGTTCTTCAAGTCAACTGCAATATGCGCAAGCAAATGCACTTAAAATGAAACATATATCCAAGATACATACTCGAAACAAAGAATCTGTACAGACATTTTGTCAAGCAACTCGAAGAAGAGAGACAATCCAAGTTTTAACTTACGTTCTTTATTCATCAGGAGATCTAAAGATATTTCATGCCCAGCTTGTGCCAAGGAAACTAGCTACACAAGAAAAGCAAGGGTTGAGCTGTAAATAACTACAGAATAAAACTCGCAATGGGAGGAGGTGTATTATCAAACCTGCATAGCGATAATGAATTCTCTAAAACTAAGATATCCCTGCCGCTTGGAGTCTGCAATCGACCAAATCTTGTACAAGGGAAATGATGAAATAAATCAGTATATAACAATAAGAGGGAGGACTGATACACTTAGAAACATAACTGATCAAAATCTAGCAAATTTAGCAGCAAGAGGAAATGCTGCTAAAAAGAGATATTATAACAATAAATGAAGTGAAACACACATATGTTTGTACATTGTTAAACTTACATATGCCATAAGCTTAAGCTAATAGGTGGAGAACCCGATACATAAAGTGGTAATTGGATCGAGATTCTCATATCTGGTCTAACACATGCCATTTATGAAATAAAAAAATCAAAGTTGTCGCACAGTGAAGACTATTTCGAGAGAACAATTACTTCCGTCGAAGATGAAAATCACCAAATACAAGCAGGGGTCAACCATGGATTCAAACATTCAACCAGAACATTTCTCTAGCTAACATTGCATTCAGCCAGAACATTGCTCAAACTTTGAACACAGTGAAAAAACACCAAAATCTTTCACCAATCAATCAGAAACAAACACAATCGTTCCAAAATCGCAAGAGCAAAAGAGGGAAAAAGGACACAACCTGCTTGAGATCTGATCGAGGCAACTTAGCCATGTTGAAGAACGAAACAGCGTCACCGCCGGTGATGCGTCCATCATTATCTGATCAAACAAACAAAAATCCATCGCTCTACTTCCCCTCATTTTCTCGAGGAACAAACAGACACAGATAGATAGATATGAATCGAAGAAGTACCTGAATCGGCGAAATTGAACCATTCCTGGTAGATCATCTGGCACTCTCTGGAA
>JAYMTP010004497.1:0-14841 GCA_036897365.1 Geranium brycei
GAAATAAACCAAATCGTCTCGAGAAAACACCCGAATCATGTCAATGAAAAAGAAAATTGGCCGGAAAATACTAAATGGTTATTTGCACAAATAGCCGATACAACCTAGGCCAATAGTTTGCAAGGTGTTGTCTCAAACGTATAAAGACTACAGGAAACAGCAGTTCCAAGAACTTAACCATTTCCCTTGCTTCCACAAGAAGGAAACAACATTCATTTGCAGTGATAATTAATGACGGGCAGCAAACATGGTATAACAAACAGTTCCTAGCAAGATCTCTAAATAATGTTGTTTTAGCATGTACTGTGTGACTAAGACAAACAATGGAACGGGCCAAGGCATACAATTAAAAGACACCATTAGTAATAACTGCACCATTTCATTACCTCAAGAAAGACAAGTACTTTGTCTGCATATTCCCGCATAGGTTTTCCACACCATCCTTCAAATCCATAAGCTCACAACAAAGCTTCCGGATACCCTGCACAGGTACTAATATGATTTCAGACCAATAGCCAACTTTAACACAATTAATTCCACCCCTTGCATGAATGGAATTCGAAATAGAAAATGTCCGGTTCCAGAAATTGGTACTGTGATGGAACACAGGATCAAAATTTCAGAACTATGGTACCCTAAAAACGCACCATCCAAGTGATACATAGCTAAAATGCAGCACATCCCCCACAGAAGGGAAAGCCATGAGAGACCCAAACCATTCGTTCCTACATGAAACCAGCTCGACATGGAGAAGACCCATCCAGCAAAATCAAAACTTCCCCACTACTGAGCTTGAAATTGGGAAAACAGTGAAACCCCCAAAATACAAAGTAAAATTGAAACAAACAAATGTTGAGTTTTCGAAATCTGGAAATGGGGATCTAGAGAAAGAAGGGATAGAGAACCTTTTCAGTGTGGGATTGGTAAAGAGAGTCGATCTTGGACTGCGGGGTGATGCTCTCAATGGAGGGGAAATCGTCATCTTCTTCGCTGCTCTCCATTATTTTCAGTCTCAAGTTTCTTCAGTTCATTCCTGAATCATGAGAAAGATTCAGTCTCCGAAGGACAAAGGAGAACAAAAAAGAAAGGCGAGAGAAGCACGTGTTTGTGTGGCCTTGTGCTCTGGCGAATTGTGTGTGAGAAATGTGATATGGATTCCACTTCCGAAAGAAAATTACACTGCGTATTTTGTTAGAATTCAATTGAACAATTTAGGAATATCACATTTTTTTTTTAAAAACAACTTAATGCATTAAGTAACATCACACGAAACAATGATAAAAGTTGGGGTGATAAACCATCATTCAACATCCAATCAGACCCTGATTGGTAGGGAGGGGTGTTCAAACCAAACCGATCCTCGAAAAACCGATTGGAATCAAGCAAAACTGGACAGGGAGAAATCGAAATTAGGAAAAACCAGAGAAAGATTGGTTCAAATTTCAGATAATCAGAATTGAGTTGGTCGATTCTCGGTTTTGTAAGTGATAAACCGCGGTTAATCGGGAGAAATCGAGAGTGGCTTATTATTGATCCATGTTTTAATTATAGTTGATGAAACTTCATCAACGCCTCTCCTCCTTCTACGCAGATTATCTTTGTCCACGCGTGTGTGATTGGTGTGACACATCTGTCTTCCATACTCGTAGCCGTTAATCATTGTGCATTCGGTTTGACTAAATCATTGTGGATCAATTGTAGTCGTTGATCGACCCCGATCAACGGTCCTCCTCCTTCCACGCCTGGCATCCACCCATCTCTTTATTGTCTCTCACGCATTGATTCAGTTTTCAAAATGATTATCTCCTTCCTTCTCTTTTCTTCCACCACCAAATTAACCACGAGATCTCTACAAAAGAAAACCCATAAAGCCCTTGACACAAACCCACCTCTGATCTCGCCGGAAGTGGAGCCCAGAGCCATCCTCATGGTGTGTGATTCAAGCTCCTCTGATTTTGTACCTACCCGCAGAATCTAAACTTCTTCTAGGATCGCGCCGCTTCCACCAGTGAGGTGGTCGGAAACTCCACCGTCGGCGCCGTTTCGGAGTTGATCGAGGCTATGTCGGATCTGGAGATCGTGGCGAGTTACAGCGCGGGTCTCGACAAGATCGATCTGGTAAAGCGCATGAAAAGGGGATTAGGGTTATGAACACATTCGATGTGCTGACGGAGGATGTGGCTGACTTGGTGATCGAGTTGATTTTGGTGGTGCTATGGTGAATTTGTCGTGCGATAGAGAGAGACATGTCAGAGGTTGGAGAGAAGGACGCATCAGACTTAGAGAGTTGAAGATCTACATATTGGGCCCACTTTTAATATTTTGTGGACCAAATTGTATTAATATCTGGTTCCGGTTAAACCGGGAAAACATGTCTAATTTTATGGTTAAGAAAAAGTTCAGGTTTCGGTTCTGAATTTTGAAAACCGAACCCTACCGGTTCGATTTTTGGTTCAAGCCTCTGGTTACGGTTAACCGGGTTTGAGCACCCCTACCGACTGAGCTGCTCTATTTAAAAAATGGATGACCCACTTAATCGATTGGTTACAGAAGCACGTTTTGATATTTGAACAAGCAGACCGTGTTGTAAAGAGAAATGACCCATTAATACGCGATACAATTTTATGTTACATTTCATTAACTTATGTCAAATTTTATTAATATTTGTTTAGGAAAAAGACAATTTACTACATCTCACTATAGTCAATTCTCATTTTACTCACCTAAATATTTATGTTTGGTACCCTAATTTTTGTTTTTTCCCATTTATTTTAGTTCCGTTATATTCATATAAAATAAAATTATACCCCCAAATTTCATTAAATTTAAAAACTCATGTCATTTGGGTAAATGAGTCGTCTATAGTGATGCACTCTAGCTATACTCATTCTCTTCAACGAGACTGTACCACTGAGGATTTTTTTATGGATATGATTAAGTGTGTCTCTATTACATAAATAGTTACTTGTGAATGAAAATGCACAAGTCATCTTTATAACACCACCAAAATAACTTGTTATGTATTATCAACAAGTACAACATGTCATAGGGACAGGATATGTAGTATATCAAGAGTTATATAACTTCGTTTAATCACTAATGGGTATCCGCAATTTTATATTGATATAAAGGCTTATGCTCCATCCCTCTCAACGTATCAATGAAAAGTTTACTTGGTAATCCCGTGAAGGTCAACTAGTTTCTTTTGGATCTCGCGTAATTTAAAGAAATAACTCAATTTCAATAATTTGTTTAACCACGTCATATTAGATTCATGTACATCTACTCGTGGACAATATTCTTAACAACATAAATAGATGCTTGTGAATGACAATGCACTGACAACATATCATCCCCATGCAAGGACATTTTGGTAACATGTTACTCAACCATTTTACTTGTTGCTCGAAAGAGGTTAAAGTTCTTTTTTTTTGTGAAACATACTGCTATAATATTCATATGGAATCTGCAAAACAAATTTTTGGGATTTGATAGAGAATTGTATGTGGACCAGAGAGGACGTGATTGGGATATTGCAATGTTGCGGCGTAATAAGGAAGAGATGTCTATTACTACTTATGGATCAAAATTTATTCATATCTCTATTTCTGTTACGGGTTTACGAGAGTATGAATTGACAAAAATCTATGGAAAACATAATAGAAGTTGGTGTTATCTTACTTGGTTTTGCTCTACCGTCTTGCAAATAGTAACGAAAGATCATGAAGTGTGCTCAGGGACCTCAACAATATTACTAGTTTGGAGGTTCTCAGTATCCTCGTACTCTTATATCTAGATTTAATTTTGTTATTCGAGATTGTGGTTCCTTTGATTTACCTCAATCAAGTTATCCGTTCACACGAGAGAGAGAGAGAGAGAGGTATGGGTTCTTCTTCTTTGGTAGAGACTCGGTTGGACCGGGCTATGGTGACTTCGTCTTGGTCGGGTAGATTCCTGACGACTCATCTATTTAATTTGGGGTTTTCAGCGTATGTCCATTCGTTTATTCTCTTTGATCTTCGGGTGTAAGTACGACATCAAGCTCAATGAGTGTTCTAATTTGAAAATGCTTGGTTGACGCATCCTGAGTGCGATGTTACAATGCGTCATGTATATGGAGTGTCTAGTTCATATCATATTGTGGACCGTCTCATGATGGTGGGAGCTGAGTTTGGGGAGTAGGGTTTGTCTTGGGTGTTGGATCTCTCTGGGAAGATTAGAAGAGCGGGGGATCGGGTGCGTATCTGCGGAATAGGCGGGACGTTCAAGATCTGTCATTGTATTTAGAGGGTTATAGATCTTATTGTGAATTATTTAGTAGAAAGGAAATTTATTGGCGACAATGGTCTAAATAGTTCTGGCCATGGGAGGGAGATAAGAAAACCATATTTTTTTTCATGTGTCTAGCTCTCACACAAAAACGGAATACTATTGACATAATTCATGATCATAATGGTGAGTGGTTGGATGGGACTCATGGTTGGGATCCTCAATATCTGAGCATTATAACTCTGTGTATTCGGGTTCTTATGTTCATATTCATGTTTTGGATTTGATTACTCTTCAGTTTCGAAGGCAACGAATAATGAGTGATGCATATAGACACTAAAGCGGAAGTTCGAGATGCGATTTTCAATATAGATTCCTCTAAATCTCAGGGACCTGACAGACTGAATCCGACCTTCTTTCATAAGCATTGGCACATCATCAAAGAAGATATCGTTTGAATGGTTTAAGAATTTTTTTCGACAGTGGTGCTACCTCAGGAGATTAATGAAACAAATTTACTTCTAATCCCAAAGAACTAGTTTCTGCAGCGCGTCTCGAATTTTAGGCACATTGTTCTTTGTAATGTGGCCTATAAAATGGCCAATCGACTCTGCCCAACACTATATTGTGTTATCTTAGGATCTCATAGTGTCTTTATTCGTGGGTAGTAGATTTATGATAATATACTGATTTCGTTTGAAATATTGCATTATTTGAGTAAGAAAACGGGGGAAGTCTAAGTTTATGGCTTTGAAGTTGGACATGACTAAGGATTATGATCGGTTGTAGTGGCCTTTTGTCCTAGCTATCATGAAACGAATGGGATATTGATATAATTATGTGCTACTGATATCGACATGTATTTCATCAGTGTTGTATTCTATTATCTCTTTCGGTAAGATGATTGGAATGTGATCGTCATCTAGAGGTATCCATCAATGATATCCTCTTTCACCATTCATATTCATTATTTGTGCAGAGAGTCTGTCGACTTTACTTTTGGACTATCACCGACAGGGGGTACAGGATTGCTAGAAATGGTTCATCTATCACTATTATGCTTTTTTTTTGGATGACAGTCTAATTTATTGTGGAACTTCTATGTTTGACGCTCGAAAAGTAGAAGAGGTGTTTACTATTTATGGTCAAGTATCAAGTTAGAATGTTAATATGGGTAAATATACTATTTGCTTCAGTGTGAACAAAACTCATGTTGTAAGAGTTTCTATTAAAAATATTTTAGATTTTCGGGATGAGATGGGAGGTACTATTTATCTTGGGCTCCTTAATTTTATTGGTAAAAGTCGTTGTGCTGCTGTGGGTTCCTTTAGGATCACATCCTGAAACGCACATTGACTTGGGAGGATCGTCATCTATTCTTGGCAGGTCGAGAGGTGTTGGTAGTCCTCCCGTCTTATACTATTAGAGTGTACTTATTGCTTCATGGCTTGCTGGATGGTTTGAAAAACAATTATGGTTAGATATAGGTGGACTGATTTGGGGGTTGGACAAGGTATAATTTGGAGAAAGTGAGATCAATTGGCTTGCCATAAGAAGTTCAGTGGCTTGGGCTTTCTTTGACTAAACGAGTTAAATATCGCTATGCTGGGTAAACATGGGTGTCCATTTATCTCAAAGCCGGAATCATTGGTCTCTCACATTTTTAAAGCCAAGTATTTCCCGATTTGGACTTTCTTTGAAGCTTTCTTGGGATTTAATCCTAGTTATATATAGGAGAGTATTATGGCTTCACAAGATCAATTTCGTTAGGGTTATCGTAGGGCCATTGGGCTAGGAAATTTTTCAGCTTTGGCAGTTCCATAGCTCCCGACTAACCATCATTCTTAACTTCCTCTCATCCAAAACCGCCGTGTAGATTAGTGAAGTCTTTTTACCTCCCTTAGGAGAGAATATGATGAAGCTCGCTTAAATGATATGGTGAATATTTGGGTTAGAGAGGCTGAAAGGTTTATTCATATTTCTCACTTTGCCATTGATGATTATTGGTATTGGGTGGGGGAATAAATGGTCGGTATTCTGTTATGTCGGGCTACAAAGCTCAACCCCGTGAGAACAGTGTCTGGAATTTGTCTCATGGATCTTCTCTATAACGTCGGGTCTAGGGCTTTGAGTTGCCAACGAGAGTTAAGAATTTTATTTGACGACTTCTCTCTAGTATACTGCCGAACAAAGAAGCGTTGAATAGGAAAAGTTTGTTTAGTGGAGACAGTATCCCACATCTTCATCTCTTGTTCTAAATTGAAGGGGGTTTAGAACTTTCAATTATGTTGTGGACTTTTTATTGGTTGCTTGCATTTTTCTACCTTATGGTTCGATAGAGTTTTTGGCTTCAGTTTACGTGGCATAGATAAATATTGTCGTTTAGAAGGGAGCTAAGTTTGTTTTGGAAGAAGTGGTGTTCATGGCGTCTTAGTATCGTCAGGATTGGGTAACATCTCACGTGGTCCATTCATTTCACTCCTAGAGGGCGCCGTCGAGGGTTGTGTTATGATCTTCTCCCCTGGATGGTGTAAACTTAATATTAGGGGGGGGGGAGGGTTCTTGATGTTGGTTATGGGGTTGGTGGGCTCGATTAAGTCTTTAGATCAAAGGGAGGGAGGATGTTAGATACCAAGCACGTCCGTGTTATAAGGTCTTTCTCACCGGAGATTATTGAGGCGTTGGGTCTGCGGGAAGGGCTTTATTGGGTGGGACTGAGGGGTGGTAGAGTTATGATGGAACTTGATTACCTTATCATTGTTCATTTTGTTTCTGGTTTGTTCCCTATTCATTCGTTACTTGGTTCGATTATCAGAGATTGTAGGGTACTACTTCAACAACTTCATAATGCTAAGGTTGTCTTCATTAAACGATCAGAAAATATAATTGCTCATATGTTAGTTCAGACTACCTTGTTCAATCCTAACTAAGAGTTAGGGATGAAGCCTGTCCTCCCATGTCTATCTCGAATATTCATCCCAAGTTCTAAGTGATTAATAGAGTTTTTTTTTAAAAGAAAACCTGCACCCTACATTATAAGCTGTAGCAAATCATATCCTAAGGTGAAAGAAATAAAATTATTGGTGGGAAGATATGAACCAAAGCAGTTGGTGTTGGTAAGAATGATGAGGGGTTCTCCCACACGATGAGAGCTGCTGTGCTGCTATGGGTGGGGCCGTGACATTTTTGTTTGAGAAAATTTCATTAATTAAAAGCTGGTGGATCTTGTTTTTGCTTTAATTACGTCGAGTGGGCCAAACCTTGAATGGTTGATAGTTACTTTATTCTCTAATGTGTATACACACATCACAAGCATATGAAACATTTTCCCTGTAGTTAAGTCACGTGCCCCTAAAAATGTCTGGCTTAAGGAAAATCTTATATATTACTGAATTATATACGAATATTTTGCTACAATGAAAAAATAGACAGAATAGCGTTGCTCAACATCTTTAGCGTGTACAAAGGCATTATAGCCATTTTATAGCTCCTTCAATAAATACACAATGGGGACGTGCATTATAATGAAGCTGAAAATGAAAAGGAGGTCACAGTAAGGAAGATGAGGTGTTCCACACCTTATAACCCACCCCTTTGAAAAAACAATAATATTTAAAATCCGTAATTTCTGTTTAAACCACCGCTTTTCTTTCTTCTTACTCTCTCTCTTACTTTGAAACCCCATTTTCTTTTCTTCTCAATTTCGCAACCTCATTCTCTCTCTAAAATCGAAAAAGCATCAGCTCTAGAGAGAGAGAGAGAATCCGAGATCTCTCCAAATCTGAAATCTCTGAAGCTTTTTGAAGCAGACGAAGAAGAAGAAGCAAGAGTAGTTAAAGAGAGGGAGAGAGAGAGATGGGGAGCCAGAAGCCTCTGATCTACTCGTTCGTTGCCCGTGGAACTGTGGTGCTCGCCGAGTACACCGAATTCAATGGAAATTTCAACTCGATCGCGTTCCAGTGCCTCCAGAAACTCCCAGCCACCAACAACAAGTTCACCTACAACTGCGATGGCCACACCTTCAATTACCTCGTTGATAGCGGCTACAGTGAGCCCCCTTTTTTCTATCTTCCAATTTGTCCCTTTGTGTTACTTGAGTGTCTCATACTTCTCATTGTTGCGCGATCTGGCTTTGTTTATTAGTCTATTTGTTAATTTTTGTTTGTCTGGACGATCCACAAAGAGAGAAAATCAGTACTAGAACAGGTCTGCCTGGTTCCTGAGAAAGTGCTGGTTATAAAATAATAATTTATACGTATAATGATATAATTGTTTTGAGAAAGAGTTAGGGAGTGCTGTAGATAGTGATTTCAATTGGTTTTGCCAGCTTTGTTTGTAGAAAAAAAGGGGAAGGGATAAAATAGTATGTTAGATCTGATTATCTCGATCAGTCTTTTAATAAAACCATAATATTTTAACTGTATATTGTTTTGGTAATTCTGTGAATGGTTGTTATGTATGCACATGTGTCATTGGTTTGCATGAAGGATTAAATTTTAACATGTCATGTAGCTAATCGACCGGCTAGAAGTAAACATATGCTATTCAGTACCCGAAGATAAAAGAAAATGTATACAGTGCTTTGGCAAGTTTGGCTAGTAATGATAGAAAATAAAGGTGAAATTTATTATGGATCGAACCCCGGTGTTGACCCCAATAGGTCAAAGGGAATGAGAGCATATGTTTAGAACAAAGCAGTCTTCCTGACTGTGCAGTCCACAATTGCACGAGTTATAAACATAATAATTTAATGGAGTGTATGCTTGCATTGTGATAGTTGGATAAAACACAAATTTTTTGTTTCTTATATTTGAATTACTGTAATAGGCTTTTTGTAGCTTGTATGTTCGGATAGTATTCTCTTTAGTAAATCAACACTGAATCAGTATTAATTATCGGGGTAATTGCAAATACCACCTATATGAATTGCCCATTTCCAAATAGACACATAGTAAAAGAAAATTGTGACATGGATTATGGATACCTTTTCAATTGACTACCTGATCTAGCTATAACTCCGTTAGGTTTAAATGAAAATTACCATTTTACCCTCCTTATGACTATTAATTTTCTAACCTATGCCCTTGTACTCCTCACTTCTTGCTTGTTGATTTGGGCGAGAGGCATTGCCGTTGACTCGAGCTGATCTAAACCTTGTCGTCAATCCCACATATCTGATGTCCATCACATAACCGGCTACCACCCTCCGAATTTACCAATTTTGCCAACTCCTTGATTTCCCTCACGATCCTCACCACAACGATGATAATTGTTGATGTTTTAAAATCCTTTGAACATATTATTTAGAGTTTTCTTATATGAAATTAAGAGGCAAGCAACAAATCAAATCCATCAAAAATTCGGCGGTGCCTTATTCTTGATTTCAAAATTTTAGGATTCAACAATTTCACTGATCATTTCTCTTGTCGAGATCGTGATTTCTCGATCTCGACATAGGAACTCAAGAACCACAACCATCTTAGAGATTTATGGACCAGATCCCACCACCTCTCCACTTTCATTACTCGACAGTCTTGTCAAGCATATAGGGTTCCCCATAGTCTACCATGCCGGCAGCTCAAGGTAGCCACCTACTTTGCCGATTGGCATAGCATTCACAATTTTCTGTCAAGGTCGTCGATTTTACCTTCTACCGGTGCCCGGTCTCAAGCTCCGACTATGGAGGTTAACTAAAAATAAAAAAATTTGGCTAACAGAGAATAAGGTGAGAAGAGGTGAGGTGTGAGTGAGTTCAGGTGAGGGAGAGAGAGAGAGAGAGAGGGTATTGTAGGAATTTTCACAATACTAATTACCCACATGCAACTCACGTGATGATAGACCAAAATTCTGTTAACCGCTGCTAATTTTGCATGATGTCGTCAAGTGGTAATTTATAAATGTATGCGTGTGCCACAAACTTCTTATTTTGTATCTATTTGAAATTGGACCATTCATTTTGGAGGTATTTGCAATTAGCCCTTAATTATTTAGCTTTGAAAACAGAAATGCTATTTCTGTTCATTTTATGCAGATATTAAGTCATATACTGTTTCCTTCAATTTCGACATCACTTTAGATCCTGGCATAAATTATTTCCCTACAGAACTATCCCCTTCACTTCATCATTCTTTACTAGCTGGTGGTGTTCCTCTTAGTTAATAAATTGTCATTCCTACATGTTTCACATGGATTGACTTCTTTTCTGTTGTTGCAGCATATTGTGTTGTTGCAGATGAATCAGCTGGAAGACAGATACCTATGGCTTTTCTGGAGCGTGTCAAGGATGATTTTGTGTCAAGATATGGGGGTGGAAAGGCGTCCTCTGCTGCAGCCAACAGCCTTAACAAGGAATTTGGGTACTATAATTCATTAGGGCCATAAAAATCATGTTATAATTGTATTATATTTATAACACAACCGTTATATTATGTGCTGTCCATTGCAGATCAAAATTGAAGGAACACATGAAGTACTGTGTTGACCATCCAGAAGAAATCAGCAAGCTTGCCAAAGTGAAAGCTCAGGTATCAGAAGTAAAAGGTGTTATGATGGAGAATATTGAAAAGGTATATACTACTTGACACATCTAGCTGCATCTATTCCTTGACTAAGACTACCATTGCTGTTTGTAATGTAGGCATCGGTTGATAATCTAAATATATTTTGCAGTGTGATAAATCTTTCTTGGTGTTTACTTCTACAATTCTCAGCGATAGAAAATTAAGAATTCATACAGCTTATCTTCATTTCATAATATAGGCATCTTTATCTGGTAATATTTGGAAAGTAGGATAGATAATTGCATGTATTTTGCAGTTTGTCAATGGTTGAATTGTCTAAAGGAATGAAGATGAATTCAGCTTCAGCCTTTTCACCCCTTCCTTACTTCCTTCTTGCAATGAATGAAGTAATATGTAGTGCCGTTTTCACTATCTTATATTTTTCTTTCTTGGCCGTTTGCTTAAGTGAATTTCTACTGTTTGATCTTTCTTTCTCCCATCTCTTGCATTCTCTGAGTTTATATAAAGGCTTGCATCTGTATTTTCAGTTTCGTCCATTAACCAAGGGACCATTTATGTATTTGAATTTGTGTACACCATAATATATGCAGTAAACATGGGTGAGGGTGTCAATGCCAACTTTTGATGAAGTTATACTGTTATTGGGAGCTGAATCCTCCTTATTTTATTCAATAGGCAACCATAACCGTCCTGTCACCCTTTCTATCTATTTACGAGCATTAATCATAAAAAATATAAATCATTTATAGCCTAATTGATTTTATATACTGTTGTTTGCTTAGTTAGTCACTTACGTTATTTTTTTCCAGTTCCTTAGTTTGGTAATCTAATAGGCAAGCATTCTCACTATATTTATGTTTAGAGTTCTGCTGTCCTGATTTGAAGTTGCAATAATGTTCTGGTTTGCTTATGTTTTAGTTTACTATTAGACAGAGAACAAATCATATAGTTTTACCTTTTACTGTATAGTTTCAATTAATACGGAATGATGAATTCTCTCTCTCAGATAAATCATTCCTGCTCTTTCAGTCTCTCTGTCACCTATCATGTGTATATTTATCTTGAGGTTTTATTTAGTAGTAATTCTAATAGGCAACTTATATTTGTCTATGGTTTTTATATTTGAAACAGCCTTTGCCTATGGTTTTATTTAATAGTAAATTAGCAACAATAATACTCCCTTTGTGCAATACTAAACATGTGATCTGCATCAGCACTGAACTGTCACAAAGAACCCTTTGTATATCCCATTGTAAACACTGAAGGGATGAGGGAGCAATGATAGTATTTAGGGTAGAGAACAACACACTATTTAGAAGTTTCCATACTGAAAATGCCTATTGCTCATTCTTATTTTGTTTTATGTATAGGTTTTAGATAGAGGGGAAAAGATAGAGCTGCTGGTGGATAAGACTGAGAACCTTCATCAACAGGTAAGCTTGTTGCTCTTCCTCAAACTGATTGCTAGAGTAACATCTTAATATGAATTCATTTTGTGTAAAGCTCCTACTTATGTGTTGTACCCGAGGACAGATTGCAATACACTGCTAGTGAATTTTATGTGTCCTTACAGCTTATAAGGATATTTACTTTGGGTTACAGGCACAGGACTTCCGCACTACAGGGACACAAATTCGGAGGAAAATGTGGCTGCAAAACATGAAGATCAAGCTGATAGTCCTAGGGATTTTGATTGCCCTGATTCTCATCATAGTCCTCTCTGTGTGCCATGGGTTCAACTGTGGCAAATGAGAGTATGTTTCATACATTTCATCATTTTAGCAGTGGCATTCACATCTGTGGTGACTATGCATGTGGTGAAAAGATTAGCAAGTTTCAGATGTCATTAAAAATACTGTTTTGTGAGTAACATGAACCACTTAAGATGTTCTTGTATTATACGGCTGCGCTTGAAGCTTAAAGCTTGGTATCTGCCAAGTTTTTCCTTAAATACATCATGTATGTGAATGCACTCTCTTTTTTGTGCGGGACCAATTTTTTGTTTCCAATTTTTTGTTTCGGTTGTTGCATTTTGGGCTTTCTTGTGATATTTGATCTCGTTTTGCCATAAAACTTGTCTTTTGGTGTCGACATGCATTTAGAATTGTTTCGGTATGGTTTTATACATATGGTGCATGTCCTAAACGCCTCCCTCTTTCATGTGCATCATTTCTCACCCGCAATCTCCTCACGGCTCTCATAAACTTACACCAGTTGAGTTCCTCACTTCCTCTCATCTCTCTCTGATTCTCAGTAACAAACTCGTCCTTCTCTCACAGATTTTCTTCCCGTTACATGTCTTCTTCCTCCGAAATGTAGTACTTCCCTTCCATTCTCTTAGTTGAGAGACAATTCAAAATGTCAGAGGGTGTTGGGTTGGTTGTTGAAGAATTGTTTGGTTGAGGAATTCAACCCGACTGTTTTTCTTTTGTAGTGATAGGTACTTGTCATGAACTGTTTTTGAAAGCTGCAACCTACCATTGTAGTTACAAGTGGGTTTTATGTTTGAATTCTGCTATTGTAATGGTATGTATATTGAAAAACAGAAGCAACAGCCATTAAATGCTCGAGGAATGAATTGTGGAGCCCAACTAATTTTAACACAATAATTCGGCTGACCAGATCGAACCATGTAATTTGAATGTCCGGGAATGGGTCTGCAATATAACAACCCGGCCTATCTTGGACTCTGAAAACCATCCCTACACTACACCTACAATTAATACATCCCCAATAGCTCCTCAACAATTTTTCCATAATGTTCCTCTCATACTAAATGACACTTTGTGCTACTGAATTTCGAAATCTATTCTTATAGTTCCAAGCGTATCAAGTGGTGATGGGATTCACATAAGTTAAACACTACATAATATCCCAAACTGTTATTGGGATCTTTATATATCAAGTTTAGGACCACTCCAGGGAGGCAGTAGTAGTACAAGTACTAGAAATGGTGGAATTTGTGTGGACCAAGTCATGAGTCTTATTAGTTCCATGCATGTGATAATGTGCTATTTGGCACCCATTTTCACAGATAACACAACTGCACACTAGTCATGTTATAAATAGATCGCCTTCAATATTTTCAATTATTGTAGATGCAGTACTACTACTACTACACTATCGAATAATTGGGTGTGTGGGACAATTCTCTTACTCTCTTATTGATTTACATCACATGAACATTTTGATCATCATTGTTTTCTTGAATCCTTCATTAATTTCCATGACTCATCTAAGATTTGTATGACGATTTTCAGTTAAGAGAAGTATATACTGAAGAGTTTTACATATCATGTCAGAAACCCAACCCACCTAAAAGCTAAAGCTAATAGGTGGAGATATAAATTGTTATATAAGTTAGTGAATAGATTTACACTTTCAGATATGAGACTCTAACACCCCCATTCACGTGCAAGCCGGTTCGAAATGCACGTGGAAACTGGCGAGCATGGGGTAGATACAGAATGGACGCCCTCCGATCCATAGGCTTTTTAGGCCTGAAACAGATGAAATGATCCATGCGCTTTTAGGCCCGATGACATATGAAGGTCACGTCCAAGCTGATAGGTGGAAACCCAGATTGTTATATAGGCTGGTGAATGATTCACATCTTTCAGACGTAATTAGGAAATCCCGTCATTCAGAAAGTACATCCCGTAATCCAGACACCGCACGTGTAGAGCATCAATGAAATCCAGCATCCGCCATCCACGCACGACGATCAACCACATATATTATCTAGTTTCAAACTCAATTCTTGCTATACCACATTGAGTTTGAGGGGACTGTTAAATTATATGCACATTAGGGTTAAGACCAATAGGTTGTCCATAAAAGGGAGCCTCTCTGTGAGCCTTCACGACAGCTTTTGAGCTGCCACATCAGTACACCCACTTCTTGAAGGCACTCCTCTTTTGGAGGCCACAACAGAGGGCCTCCAGTTTATATTATTTAATTCGACAATACTATTTATATATAATTAATTATTTCAACATATAATTAATTATTGAAATATAATTATATAAATAATTAATTAATTAAACATTTA
>JAYMTP010004498.1:0-14837 GCA_036897365.1 Geranium brycei
AGTGTTATATATAAGACGGTTTATCATATTGTGTTGGTCATGGTATCATCAATTCATGGACCATGAAATGTTTGCAAGCTGAGACAGAATTAAAAGGACCAACAGAAAGAGAGAGAGAGTCATGGATTGGAGAGCTCCGGCGAGCTTCCGGCGAGTATCAGGCAACGGATAGAAGGGAGAGGTCGTCCGGCGAAGTCCGTCGGAGGGTCGGTGTTGGATTGCTGGGTGTTGCCGAGACAAAGAAGAGAGAGACCAAAGGGACGGTTTTGAAAATTTAAAACCAAACCAAAGACATTTTCGTCTTTTTACTTCAAAAATGATCGGTTCTTCCTATCTGTCCGCTTTTTATATATAGGAGAGCTAGATATTCACTTTTAAAAATGCTGTGAGATCCTTTCGTTTACCATAAACTCACTCTTTCTAGGGTTCTTTTTCTTTCCCTCTCTCAAATCAAATCCAAGCTCCATTTCTCACTCTTCAATGGCCGATTTCACTTTCGATAAGCAATTGGTTTCTGCTGCTGATTCGTCATCTGCAGATTTTGAAGACGCCTGCAGTATCTGCCTCGAGCCGTTCAATGCTGATGAGCCTGCCACTGTGTGATCTCCACTCTTCTCGTGTCCAAATATCTGTTTTTTCTGTTTCCTCGCTGTTTTTGGTGTACTGGGTCACGATCGGTTTAGGTTTTTGTTTGGATTATCGCCTTTCTGTGATCTTGATTGTTTTCACTGCTCTTTAGACTGAGAATTCAATGTGTTTTTGTCTTGCTTTATGGAACTAGAAAATTTTGGTTGCCTCAACCTGCAGTGGAACTGTAACTGATGTTGCATTAATCAATATGAATTGAAAACCTTATTTTATGGGTGAATTTCTGAAATGAATGTTGGTAAAGTTGGTATTTATGATCCATTGCATAGTTTTTTGTTTTATCATTTTCTGTGGTAATGGTATTTCATTAGATATACCGCTGCTGTGATCATCGTTTGCTAAAAAAAATTTAATCTGGTTTGCTAAAGTTTGTTGATTCTGTGTTTTATGGAGTCCTGACAAATTGACTGTTATCATGGCCAATCAAGTGACTCTCTAAATATTGATGTCTTTCCGTAGGTTCTGCTTGTTTGTAGCGAAAAATCGATATGGTGTTTTTATTTTTGTTCTCCTAATTCCTAAGATGATTGGAGTGGTTTATCTTGTCTTAGTCTTACACAACATGCTTCCTGATTGTTAGGAAAAGTTGTTGAACTAACCTCTCGGAGCCTTTTGCCTGTAACAGGTTACCAGTTGCAAGCATGAATATCATCTCCAGTGCATCCTAGAGTGGTAGGCCTAAAGTCATAATGTTTATGTTATAATTTAATTTTGGATACTCAAATTACAATTTTAGTGTTTCTATATGCACATCCTTTAATCTTTTCATTATAGGTTTGAGTGTGAACATGATTGTTTCTCTTTTTGTTTTTCCCCTAAGGTCACAAAGAAGCAAGGAATGTCCAATATGCTGGCAATTACTTGCCTTGAAAGACCCTGCCAGGTATATTGAACATAGATACCTTCTAGAAAGCGTACCTCTCTTTCTCTCTCTAAACAGACCTTTTGATGAAATCAAATTGGTTAACTACTTGTTCGCATATATTTATTTGTGTTTGAATTTGTTGTTGAATTCCAATTAGCCAAGAGCTATTAGCTGCAGTAGAGAGTGAAAGACTGTTGAGGTCTAGGAACAGATATTCTGCACCAACAGCTATGCCTCAATATCAGGACCTTTATCATGAGCATGTGAGCATTTGGATCCTAAAGAACTATCTTCAACTTTTTTTATGACGAGTGGTTGGCTATGAAGATTGGATTTTTATTAATGAGAGGTGAAATAAAATATTTCAGGAGGGTTCAAACTCGGATGACTCAGATTTCGATGAAGATATAATGCAACGTTTGGCTGCTGCTGCAAGCAGAGCTTGTCATCTTCAGAGGGAGAGGCAGAGATCCTTTGGGTTGGATTCAACCCAGGTTGTTGGTCATACCTCTTCTACTATTGTGCCTAGCAGCACGCAGCAAAACGAAACTCATTCGTCAGACGAAGGTTCTTCGCCGAGATCCATTACACCGTCTGTTCAGCGTCCACAGCCCGTGGTTGCTGACAATAGTGAAGTTCCTTTCAAACCCAGGTAGAAGAATAAATTTAGAATCCTTACAGCATACCAACTTTTCATCGGTCTTAAACTTGCTAGAAGATGCTGTGCATACTCAGGAAAACTGTAATAGGCTGGTGATGCATCAATAGACTAATGATTTGAAGGAGCTTGGATTCACGTTCATGCATTTTCTTCATTTTTTTTACTTCTTTTAGGTTTTTGAAAACATAGTTATAGAGCTCATCTGAGTCTCATCCTTCAAAATTTGCCTCCTAGGGTAAATGGGTGTAAGAGAGCATTAATAACTTATGAACAGTGTCCTGTCATTTTATGAATTATATATCTCATATCCTCTTTGATTTTTCAGAGTTCTTTATCACCAGACAGCACCTGAAGGTCCTCAAACGCCAAGCCTGCTTGATATGCCTTCTTTATCTAACTCCATCAAGTCTAAGTGGTCTGCTACTTCAGCCAGGTAAGCATTACATCTTCCTTTTCTCGCTTGTTTTGACTTTTAGTGTCTGAGTTGTGAGTTTGTGCTCCAGATACAAAGAGTCAATCACAAAAGGTACACGAGGCATCAAAGAGAAACTAGTAGCTCATAATACCTCAGTCAAGGAACTAAGCAAAGGAGTGCAGCGAGAGGTGAATGCTGGAATTGCTGGTGTTACAAGAATTATTGAGCGTCTAGATCTCTCTTCAAAGAGAACTGGGTCCGCTGTTTCCAGTTGTGCGGATGGACCTTCAGTCTTCTCCTCCAGGGGGAAAGGTGTGCAAGATAACGGTAATATTCAATCCCTTAGTAAAAATAGCTGGGAATCTACTGTGATTTAGATTCGCGTGCATCATCATGCATCACTAGTGATGTTGAGAATATTTAAACCCACATGGAAAGAATTTGAAATGAAAATGGTATATATAAAGGGTTGGAACAAACTCAATTAACAAGGTTGACCCCCCGAATCAATGAGAGTTTTCCCATTCACACGTTTACAAAACTTACTCTTGAATCCCTTTCTAATTTGTACTCCATATGTGATGCTTCAGAATCTTCCATATTTAATCAAGCCATCTGAAACTTGTAGTTCTTATTAGACGTGACTGTAGTCTCTGAATATATTGTGTTTCTTTTGTAATTTCTGAGATGTCCATGCTTTAAACAAGTCAAAAAGTGAGTTTTTGATACATATGATAATTCGATTCATTGCATTTATACATGAGAAGGATGGGCCATCCTCTATATTAGCTATTACTTTGGAATGTGTTAGTGAGTGTATGAAATGAGTACCCTGTTGTAGGACTTCCTTGATTAATTTCTAATGATTGTATTTCTTTTCTGCAGAGTGAAATGAAATCTAATGTTAAAGGAAGGACAAGACGCTTAACTAAAAAGATGCAAGTGACGGAGTTTACAAAAACCAACTTTCTTGTTGGCTTTGCGTCCTGCATTCCTATATATGTATGTGAAGTAAAAAGCTTAATATGCCTTTGGTTCATGTATAAAACTTGACGAGAGATGCGTATGTGCGTGTGGTCTTGTGCCAAAACTTTCAAAGAACTTTGATGTTATGCTTCACTTTTTTAATCAGTGACGTGCGCATATGTTAACAGCGGGACTACTACTAATATGGATCCAAAGAAGGGCTTAAATAGAGTTTGAAATATAAAATCTACATTTGACTTTGTTAAGTCTGACTTTGTGTTAGGAGAAATTATGGTTTAGAAGAATTTGTGTCAACAAACAGATGTGGTGGTCATATTCCTTCTACACTTATGGAACAAACTGATGGATCTACCTTCCATTTACTGTTCACAATTTTTTTTTGAATTCATACTAACTTAACCTAGATTGAGTAGCAAAATAGAGCCATGTTATCAATGCTTGCTTGATCAATTAATCAAGCAGTAGAACCTGGTGCCATCTTGCTTCATCGTATTATAGTCGAGCTCATGTTAATGATAAAAATAGAGCTTGCTATTGATAAGTCTTGGGTTGATAAAAAGATAAAATTAGAACAAGATCAATACATTCAGCAAAATAGATCATTTGTGCAAGCACTTCAATATATAATGATAATCAATCTGCAAAATAAGAAACATTCTCAATTGTACGATAGGACGGTAGTAGGGGCATCATGAAATAACAATTGAAACTGTCAGAATATAGGAACTCTCTAACGCAGCAGTTTCAAATATAGTAACAATCATCCATCTACCTAAGAATGTCCAAAAGTCTAACAAGGTAAAAGAGACTATGCACCACCAGCTGTATCCATATCTGTAACCCCGTCAATACCCTTGAATATCACTCGTAACTTTTGCGCACATGAACTTTTCTTCCCATCATTGATTGTACCAGTCACGTTGACGATGTCGGCTGGGACTTTATCCATCAGCTCAAAAAGAGGTATCCTCAAGTTTGATCTGGTCATTTCTTCCAGCACTTCAGGGGCTTGCATGTATAGATTCTTCCCGCGGTGTCTTACACTCGCTTTGGATAAGAGCAGCCTAGGGTGCTCCTCCAGTAGGTCAATGAACTGTTGTCACTCAAGTAAATCACAAGTATAACATGAGTGAATGTAAAAGAGATGGGCCTATAGAATAACTTTATGCACAATGCCAAAACTACTCATTAGGTTAATCTGTTATGGCTATTTAACAACTATAAAACTTGTGGTCACTAATTGATTCAACCATCCAAGTCTTTCTGCCAAACACCCGGAACCAAATACAGTCTAAACTAGTAGGCGACAGTCCAAAAAGAAGTTGTCTACTGACGATCCAAAAAAAGTAGAAGTTTCATCATGCATGGGCATCAGCTTCAAAAGAAAAGAGAAGACCCTTAGTACTAAGAAATAATTTGTTTCCTTTTATTTTTTCATTTATTTATATGATAAGACTCTACATTCACAAGAAAATATTGAACATTCCCTCCAGAACAGGCTTTTGCCTAGCCTTCCACTGAGCTGAATAACCCAATTACTTTCTCCTCCATTCAGAAAAATGCAAAATATAAAAAACTGTTCTAGGCGAACTCAAATCTTTATGGGATTGGTCCTACACATGCATTGGTGTCATTGATCATGATGGAAATTTGTCATGGAAGCATCCAGCTTTGCTAGACATGCACTACATATTATGTGTTCCATCCATTAGTCAAGAAAAATGAAAAGGAGTTATGAATTACCTTTTGTAAAGTAACTGAAGTTTCCAGCTCAATGGGAATGCCAGGACCACATACGAGACAGTCCTTGTCCTTCACAAATTCAGTTACTTTAGTATGGAGCCCTTCCACGCCATTGTACCTGAAATCGATTTAGATTTTTCATTATTTATACACATATTTCATTAGAAAATAATTTATAAGCCAATAGAATCGCTTAATCATGAATCCTGCTTCCTATTTCGTATTGTTGGTATGCAGTAACCTACCAGAATTACCAGCCCGGGAGAGCCTCAGAGATTAACATTCAGGCGCTTGTTCAAGCACACCCCTAAATAATTGAATCTCTTGTTGCACAAAGGTCTAAAGACAAAAATGAGGAACATGCCCAATAATTTTGGATTCCCATTGGCTCCTCAATTAACAAAATCATCCAAAAGGAATGATGAGAAAAGACAAACCAAATTTAGGCTAATAGGTTGAGAAAACATATGGCAGCCAACAAAATAAGAGAATATCACCCTTGTAGTAAAGTGCCTTCATGATGACTTCAATAGCCAGTGCAAAGAACTCCACAACAATTTGTTGATCTCAGTTGTAAGTAACATTAATATTTTTTAATGTAGGTTGGGAAAAAAAAGTTTCCCAAACTAATCAAAATGGATCACAATGCAGCAAGTAGTAAGGCAGTGACAACTAAAGAAACATTACGAGAAACTAAGGAAACCGCCTTTTAGCACTACGAACAGATCGGTCTACAAACTGTAAAACTACTACTAGATACCAAGGAAGAATTTCGTTATGGCCACAAATAGTACACTATCAAAACTTGAGACCTAAATCGGCCATTTATTCAGTGCCAAGCTTTAGGCTATATTACGACTTTGTGAGAAAAATAGCTGAGTATATATATCTATACAGAAAACCACTCCAAGTTTCTGAAACGTGCAGAGCATTTATTACATCAAGACTTATTTAATTACAGAATGAAATTTATACTGAATAGAGAGCAAGAATTTCAAAAAAGTAATATTTAACCAGCAGGTACAGAAGAGTAAGTAAGACATACGTTAGATAGTTGGAGAGAGTTTTGCTGCATCCTGATGCAATCTTTAAGGTTTCCAGCACACATGCAGCTGATATAATGGCATTGGTGGAGGCAATAGCTGGTATAATATTTTTCACGACACCCTGTTGCCCACAACACATAACATCATATAAACCCCTTTCAGCCATACCATGAGGGAAATGATGTTAACAATATCAAAGAAGTAAAACCTAAAAAATGAATTTTACAATCTTAGAGAAGCAAAACCTAAAACTTCACACCTGCCAATTACTCATCCTTAAGAAGCATTTTTGTTATTTTTTCATTCTTATTTTATTTTGTTGGGAAAGAGGTTAGGTGATTAAAATAAAATTCGTTGGACAACTTTCATGTCAGTTAAGATGTATCAGATGCTAGATAAAGTGAATGCATTAAAGATAAAATTAACAAGGAAACTAAGTCAATAGGTCTCAGAAAGAACATGAAAATACAGTATCATATAACGGGGCAGCATAGGGAATTATATACCTGAGTTAGTGAATATGTGACTCCTGGAATACCAAAGAGTTCAGCTCTCTTGATTGCCTGTTAGAACATGGTAACTAAAGTGAAACGAAGAGAAATGAAAATCAGTATACAGAATAACATTATCAAACATGTTATCAACCTCTGAATAAACCCATTTCATATGATCTGGGTCATCTGGATCAAAAGCCTTTCCGCTATGCACCTACAAGTTCAATTTATGGTAAGATATTATAATATGAACTCAAAAAAACCTCTTCCAGTAAAGAACATTGGAAAAAGTGTGTACCTCATCCCATTTAATCAAGTGGGCGTATTCAATACAATGAGCAGCAGTTCTAGGTGTTTCTGCTAGAGTGCATAAAGGAAACTTCACTTGAGGTGGGAAAAGCCAGATTGTACATTCAAAACATGGGGTCATTCCAGGCATAATGATCCTAGCATGGCCCTTAAAGCCTTCAGTTCCACCATCCACCATAGGCTTTATAGTTTCCTCTCGGGGGTTGTCATCAGAATCATACTCTATATTTAAAACAAAAAAAAAGTAAGACATTATAAACACCAAAGCATGATATGAAATTTTCTTGATTTTACCAGAAACAAATAGAACCTAATGGTCTGCATGCATCATGGCTTGAGTCTTATCTCAAGCCAGGAGTGTACACCTCATACAACGCATGCCAAAAGAAAATATGGAGCCCAAGCGCAGACACGGTATTAGCTCAAAAGGTTTTTTGAATTTGGTCAAATTAATAAAGAACTTCCTGAATAAATATTATTCAACAAATTCGATTTTTCTAAATACAGGAAGTCATTACCTTATATTATTGATGACAGAGATTTATACGATGGGCTACATTGTTTCCAAACCCTATAAATCTTGTTGTTTATACATGTAGACAAGTAAGTGACGAAGTGTCACAGAGATGAATGACATTTCGAGTAAACATGACTTCCTTCTGAGATGAGTGCATCAATACAACATCCCATTTAAAGTCAGACATACATTTCAAAAGTACTGATATTAGATGCCTTACAAATCTGCTTCACCTTTTACTCTGAAAACCCAGGCAACAGCTAAGAGAACAAACCCTTGGATACTGTGTAGTTGTTAGGCATTCATTACAATTGAAGATAGTGCTTTTGTTTGGACCATGTTATAAATATCGTTCTTTTATACTTTCCCCTAATAACATGAAAAACTGCTTTCTAATTTAGTTTTGGCTGGTTCTTAAGAATAAGTCAAAAGAAAGACAATTAGAGGAAGATCCATTTGAGCACTTTGTACAATCTAGATATGCAAAACAGGAATTTTATCATCGAACTCATCTGCAGCATGAGGTTGATCAGAAAATTAAAAGAATACAGCTGCACATCGTCATTTGATATCAAATACCAAACGCATAATCTAGAATAACAGTAATATCAGATATAGGTGAAAAGGAATTGTAACAAGGAATGGATAGTGAACTTCACCTAGAAAACCACATGCTACTGAATTTATGTAGCTTCGAGCTTCGACCGAATCAAGACCAAGGACAATAATACTGAAATCATTATAGAATTCGAGCTCCTTGTCCTCGATCCGGCAGAAATGTGGAACTATATTAACACCGCTAACTCTCTCCATCACCCGCTTTGCTGCAACCTCAGCCTTTGGTTTCCCAACATCTTTAAGCCTATAAGGAATACAACAATAATTAAGAAGTAAAAAATATGCTAATACTCTAAGACCATGTTAAATAGCTGATACACAATCAAATACTTAAATTTAACACACATGTGGACCAAGGAAATCTTCACAGTATTGCTGAAATATCAAATCAAATCAATCAAAAGAGTGTATAATGTCAAGAGCTCACTACAAGAATGCCTGGTACTGAAAAGGTACCTTGGAGTTTATCAAAATTTAACATTACTAGAAGTATGCAACATCTGCTTTCTATAGGAGACCCAATTATCTTGGTTTTTCTTTTCCTCTTCTCTCTTAGTAATGTTAGAAAGGTACTATACAGTGCCATGGTGATCTCAAATATACAATGTATTAGAATTAAGATAGGCAGCAGAACCAAGACTAGGGCTTCAAGATCGAGCAACACAGCAATCCCGCCAACAATTTTTTATCTAAAATTGAGTTAACCGATGCTTCATGTTCATCAAAGGAATGTCAGTTCAATAATCATTCTGGTAAAGCAGTCATTGACAATAATGAGCAAACCTATCACTTCAATACCAACAGTTTGACCTAACAAGCACAAGCAAGCCACAATCTCCAAATCTTTACAATGACCATTCCACTATGAAGTAGCAGAAACATGATTTTGTCACAGAAACTTGAAGAATCGAGACAAGTACCTGAAGAGAAACTGGCGATTGAGATTGGAGACCTCGATTCGGTCCATGTCTATGACCTCAAGGTTCCGGAACCCGGACAAGGCCAAGTCCTTGAGGAGCTCGCAGCCCAACCCGCCGGCGCCGACCACCAGCACTTTGGCGTAGGTCTGAAGATCGTCCCTCAGCTGCAAAAACCACAGAATTAGAGACGAAAATCGAAACGATAGCTCGAAAAAAGAGGTGTTGCGTTCTGAAACTACTTCGGTTCCGGGCTCGAAGGCGGGCCCGACGATATTGCCGGGGCGGAGGAGGAGCTTGTCGAGGTCTCTGGATCTGCTGGGCACTGCTGGTGTCGCGTCCGCCATTGAAGAAGCTTGGCCGAGACCTAAACCCCAAACGGAACCGGCACGAGAGAGAGAGGGAGCGAGTGTACGGAACTTGGCAGCTTGGCTTTTACGCTGTGTTGGGGCTTTTGATCGACAAAAACTCGAATAGGGAATTTACTTGTCAATTTTTTTCATTTAGAGGTAATCTCAGCTAAGTAGACTTAAAATTATGTATTTTTCATATAAGTTGTGTTTTTTTTTTAATCTGGGAGGTCGCCTAAAATTATTTTTTAGGAAATAGAAGAGCGTATTGAAAAATGCTTGTCACCCGTCCCCGCTTTAAACCAAGTGAGGCATCGTGTTCCTGTCGGGGACGGAGAAAAATGTCATCCCTAACGCTTTTGGCCTCTCTTGCGCGACGCTGGAAAAGATCAAACTCCTCTCTAGAAACTTGGGCACCCCGTGAAACTCATGAAGATGCAAGCCCGATGCGTACAAATATGTAGCGTTGCGCGCTTGGTCGTTGTCGTGAGCTTCGGCGAGGTGGGATCCACGAAAGAGGTTGCCTCCGAGCTAGCGTAAGCTGCAAAGGCTGGATGCCCACACGCCCGAATTTGAAAGAGGAACGACGAGGCCTTCTTCCTTTGAAAACGCGCCGGTGAAGCCGTGAAAGAATGGTCAGGTATTTGTTTTCAGATATGCGACAACGTGAAATATCTGCACATATATGTTTAAAAAACTTTTATTGGGATTCAATTTTTTCATTTTTCACTCTCTTACCAAATTTTTTTAAAAGTCTCATTTGGAGATGGTCTTATGAATCAATCCAAGAGAAAACCTACTGACTGAAATTTAAATCCAATACAAGATTAAATTCACCTTAACCAACTAACTAATTTGACTATATTACTTTTAAGAAAAAACTTATGTATTCATTTACTATAGTTGTTTTGGATAGAATATTAAGTTTTCATAAAAGAATATGATTGTTTAGCTGATACACGAGCAACAAAGCAAGCCCAATACCTGAGCCGAAACATTCAGCACTTACCAATGTGGTTAACAGTTGAAACTCTTGACACAGATCTTTAAAAACCTCATTACATACACTTAGATGATACTGTTGTCATAATTTTATCACAACAGCCTCCTTCCCAATAAGTTTAAATACCAAATAAAAACTATAACAAAATTTGAAGAGAAACAAAAAACACTTATCTTTCTATAAATCTGCAGAAAATAAACCTACCCTAAAAAGAAAAAAGGTTCTTCTGTAACTTTTTGTTGAAAATGCTGGTCGAGTATAGATACCGATCAAGCCTGCGCCCTGTACATCGTCGAGTTCGAGCCCTTCAGCAACATTGCATATAGCAACTCGTTCCACGAATCAGGAACTCCGGGCAAGCACCAGTGACTGCAGTCCTGCCGCCTCAACGCTCTGCTCATACCATCCTTCCCCAGATAGTATATTGACAAGTGCCCGTCTTTCCTCCTAGACGACATCCTCGTTATGTTCAACACATCCAACTTCACCGCCTCGGATAAAACGTCTGCAGCTATCCTGAATTGCACCCAGGAACTCGACGGGACCAACGAGGAGCCCAGCTCCGGCAGCGTCTCCCTGTGGCAGTTCCCGCCGCTCCGCCAGCTCCCGCCTCTGTAACATCATTGCACCCGACTGAGTATTCATTCTATTCACACCAGAGATGATAATACTGGCGGAGAGTATCTGTGAAGTGAAAACAAACCTGAAATGAACGGGGGCATATGTACGGAAAAAGACCCGGGTTTTGCTCGTGTTCACTTCGCTGTGAATCCAGCGGAGCACGGTCTCTATGGATCTACGGTACGCGTCCTCTACATTCATCTCAATCTTGACCGTATCGCCTTCTTGAAAATAACAGCCCCTGGCCATATCATGCGAAACACCAATTGGAGACATGAGTAGCTCTTCAACGACAAACGCCATTGGATAATTTGATAACAATAAATCTTATTCCTGATCCTATATCTTAGAGGATTGAACTAAAAGATTACATGACATATTATTTTAGAAAAATTGCAAAAGGGTGTTGTGTTGTTTGTTAATGACAAAAAAGTGTCGGGTTGTTTGCCAAATGCGTGTTTTTATAAAAATGGCGATATTGTCCTTGAAATTAAGAATTAAGATTTTTATAACATAATTTTAACTTAAAAATGATATAATTACAAAACTTGACCATACAAATTTTAGTTAGAAGATACAAACAATAGAACTTTTACTTATTTTTAAAAGACAATTTTTATTTTCAGGGGTAATTTCGTTATTTTTATAAAAACACACATTTTGCAAAAAAATGCAATCAACGTAACACCATTTTGCAAAAGTGTCATACTATTGGGCACCTTTTTGTAATTTTCCCAATTATTTTTGAAGAATAGTTAGATAAAAAACAAAAACAAGTTAAGTTTCCACAAGCATCATTGTCCTATCATTGCAATTTGCATAATCCACTTCCTCAAAAGGGATACTTATTTCGAATCGAGGGAGCATATTGATATATTACATAGCTAAGCAGTTGAAACAAAACAAAATAATAAAATGAAATAAAATAAAATAAAATAAAAGAATCGTGCAAAGGAAGGATTCAATTACCCTCTCATTGTCTTCTCATAATTCCACCAGTGCCCAGTGTTGAAGATAAGCACATCTGCATCTCTCCAGTTCACAGCGTTCCAATCCATTTGATCCAATTTTAGAGTTGCCCGCACACTTTCAGGAACTCCAGGAGGAGCCCGGCTCTGCAGAACAAGAAACGGAGAGCGGTAGTATTCCACAGTGCAGTTATATTCCTCAAACTTGAACACCAAAAAACCTTTGTGCTTAGTTATCGGGCTGCCATGCACTTCATAGATTGAGCTCTTGTTCTCAACTGCAGATGAAATCATGCACAGAAGGGACTCCCATTGGTTTCTTCCAATCGAGTCACCCGCAAACACTACCCGCTTGTTCCTCAGCTTTTCCAACATAACTTTCCCATCAAATCTATATTTTATCGGTCACCAAGGTAAAAATTACAATCAGCCTCCAACTTCCCTAAGAAAACTGAAGGCACAACAAGAAAGTGCAATTTTTGTTTACAGTATTACACTACTTATCTGATATACAATTACAAACAAAAAAACAAATCCCATAAAGAACCAACATGATGCAACTATGAATTTACAAAGAAAAAGAAACAAACCAACCACATTGTTTAGTTTGGATGCTTCATTGCATACGAGGAATAATAATAATAATGTTCAGCTGTAAAGCTTAAATTATTTTATACAATACTTTTCGGTAAGTCAATGGAGTAGAAGGGTTGTTCCAAAATTGAGAAAGAAGCAAAACAACAGAAGAACTGTGAATAAGAGAAACACAGAGCACTTGCAACTCATAGCAAAACAAATTACAGATGAAATTTAGCAGCAAGTAGAGTTTGACAAGCAGCCACAAACCTAAAGCTAGTCCAAAATAGTCTTAATATTCATAATCAGTGAAAATTCAAGAGCAACATATCATTTTTATCAGTTGAATGCTGAAAGTAAAGTAACAACACAACTTCTATTCTTCAATTTGACACCTACAGTGACTGCAGTTTAGTAATATAGTCACTTTTCACTTTCTCAACGGATAGATAAAATTTGACTTTCTCAGCTTTTCCCACACTTTCTCAGCAACCATACAGTGTCAACAGAAACACCAATAGAAAAAAAACAGTACCTTGGCAAGTTGCATTCCTTGGGTTGCCATCTCCACTTGGTGTAGAACAAATCAGAGCGGCCATTTTCAGAGCACCTGAACCCAGAATCCAAAAAAGCACAGTCTCTGGATTGATACAATGGGTAGGTCTCGTCCCAGACCCAATCCCCATCAAACAGATCGCACCCATCACCACCCTCTCCCAGAAAATCAACACTCGGCCTATGACCCGACCCATTGAACTGCATCGCGATGTAGGTCTCCGGAAATCGAACCCCTCCGGACACGATCGCTCGATCCAAGTACACAAACCCACAGACCAGGCAGAGGGTCACGAGGCAGTACCCAAGAACACCCTCGAAGAGCCTGACCCGGTTGAGCTTCTTCAGAGCCTCGAACAAGGGCATGGGCCTCAGGTCCTCCAGGTCCAGGTCCTTCGACATTATCGCGATTTTGAAGTCTGGGTATTGCT
The DNA here is from genome assembly GCA_036897365.1 of Geranium brycei. Taxonomy (NCBI): domain Eukaryota; kingdom Viridiplantae; phylum Streptophyta; class Magnoliopsida; order Geraniales; family Geraniaceae; genus Geranium; species Geranium brycei. Next base: position 13,725 of record JAYMTP010004498.1, read on the forward strand.
AAAGAGCTGGTTCGATTGAACCCGAGAGACCAAGAATCAAAGAAAGAGGAAGATGAAGAAGACTGGGGAGGAAGCAACGCAGTAATGATGAGGGAATCGAATCCGAATCATCATCACGACCCCTTTACTTGAGAAGTCGGTTAAGCAAAGGCACGAAATCGATTCGAGTGAAATGGGCACTCACGGAGATGGGTTGTGAGAGAAGCAAAGGAGCATTAATGGCGGATTTGACCCTTTTCTGGGTACTCACAGAGGTTGAAGCTGGAGCAAGAATTGGCGGGTGAGTTGGGAAAATTGGTCCGCGAGATTCAACCTCGAAATCTATCGGATCTGCAACAAGAGAGAGAAATTTGGGGAGTTCATGGGTTATATAATTAAGAAATTCTCGTGGACTCTGGATTGGGTTTTTGCTTGTTTTTCTCAGAGAATCGACTTTAATTAAGAAGAAGAAGAAAGTAACGGATTTATTTCCAAAAGCAATAAAATAAAAAGAAACGTAGTGACAGAAATGGGTGGGAAGTTTGCATTTTTGCCGTGACATTGACAGTGCTTTGCTAAGCCAATTCTGTCTGTCCGTTACTTAAAATTAACCAATAGAAACATCTTTACATGTAATTAATTGTTTATGTGTTATTACTTTCTGTTTCCCTCATTAAATGTAGTAAATACCCTTAGATATTTAATTATGAAAATTCCACTTAACTCTATCTAGATTTTTAGAAATCTCACTTGCCTTTTCAGAAAAAAAGAAGATACTAACTCACAGTCCACCTAGGTTTGTCAAAGTACCACTTAGCTCAACTCTGTTAACTTTTTTTAAAAAATTCGGCTAACTTTTTAGGAAATAATGAAAATGCCCCTGTATTAAAAAAATTATTAAAACTTTTAAATGACATAATTATCTCATACGAGCTCCATTTCGGGCTCATAGTATACCAAATCGAAGAGAATCAAAAGATCAACGACTTTGAAGAAAGATTTTTTTTATTAATAATTAATATTATTTTAACGATTAATAATTATTAATAATATATTTAATTGTTAATCATGTATCAAAATTTTCAAATGATATAATACTCTCATACAAGCTCCGTTTCGGACTCATAGTATATC
>JAYMTP010004499.1:0-14837 GCA_036897365.1 Geranium brycei
TTGAACAAAATCACATAATTCTATTATTCCATTTGTACACTATGACTACCATACAACAGACAAATACAACATGTCATCTGGAATGGAATCATGTTTTGGAATTAAGTACCTATTCCAAAATGGAACAATGGAATCACAAAATGGAGTGATGGAATGAAGTTTAGATATAATAGTAGAACATGTCATCTGACCATGGAGTAATGGAATGATGCATGATCTGGAATTGAGAACATCAAAAACAACCAAATCCCAAATCGAAAAACACATATAAATCATTAAGTTGACCAAAATCATAGCTCATTTGCAGGCATATCAAGATGTGATAAAAACCTCTATCAACAAAAGTTTGTAACATAACCATGCTCATGAATGATGCTTAAAACATACAAATCAGTCACAAAACACAAAATTGCAAGATAAATTCCAACAAATACAGTGTCTGGATTAGAAATCAAACAAAAACTCAAATTCACATCAGGAACTAAGCTTCTATCTCAATATGTAACAATGGGCAAACATGAATTTTCATTATAACAAAAGGGTAGGGACATAAATTTGTTTGTACCTTCTCGAGCTTCTCATAAGCATCGGCCCTGAGGGGAGCCCAGCCGCGGATGGCCTCTCCGGTGGCGGCACTGAGCTACGAATAAGGGTAGAGTTTGATGATTCAACGAAAAGATTGATAGGGTTTGAAACTTCTCTGAAAAAGGAATGAATCAATTTTGAAGGAGGCCACAAAGAATCCGGGATACACTCAATTAACAAATCCCCAGGCATGTTCAATTTACTGAATTACCCCCATGTCCATTGATAAGAGAGATGAAAGGGTTTAAAACAATAAATAATTACAGCGCGTGCCACTACTAATTGGCAATAATCTGCACCGTAAATTTTTCAATCTAATGGTCACCACGTATTTGTAGATTTGTACCTGACATTAGTATTTGTAGTTGAATTGATCCCTCAATTATAAACTAACATTAATCTCAACCCTCTATCTTGTTACTTCAACGACTGAAATGGATTTTTAGTTTACACCACAAATAATTTTCCATGAATATTTAGTCATACAACAATTATTTCTTACCTTTTTACTGAAGGAGCTTGGCATTTAAAGCATTGTGCTTAGAGAATCATAGTTAATAGGGTTGTTCAGAGGTTGGTTAACCAAACCGAACTAAACTAGTCGGCTTAGAGAAATATTGAACTCCGCTCAGGGCGGTCGGTTTAGTTATAACTGACTTACCACTCAAGTCAGTTTTTAGTTTGAACTGACAAAACCGCCAAATATTGGGCTAATCTGGTGAAGGAGTCAGTAAAGTGGAGGTGGACGATGAGAGGGAAATGGGTTGGTCGTGACTGAGATGAAGGTACAGTAACAAATTAGATCATGCACACTAGACATTTCGATTGGAGATTGATACTCAGACGTTTGCTTTGAGAGGCAATTGAGTTAGCGTCAGTGAGGAGAGGTTTGAGACGCTTTGCGCTAGGAATGTATTGAGAGAATCGAGAGATAGGGAAACAACGAGCAGAGATGTAGGATTAGAGTTAATGTCATTTAACTCTAAAAGTTAATTTTATAAATGTTTGTGATAATTACAGTTCACTGTATCGAAATTTGGCCAATTCTATTTTCACTATACTGAATTTAAAAAAAAAATCTAAGGTACCCCGATAAATTGTTAGTTACACATAAGATAACTTTCGTTAAATTTAATAAATTGGTTTGTAAAAAGTCCAAAAGACCCTCGCTACATAAGCTCCAAATGGTATACTTATTTAATAAATATGAAAGGACTATTTTATCCTTAATTGAATAACAATTTGAACTAATGTATCAAAGACACATATGCCTTTTTATATGAAAAAAATTAAAAGCAAATGATAAAATACCTATTTTACCCTCATCTTTCTCCTCTTCTCTAAACCATCTATCTTAATCTCCTCAAGCTTCATAAACCAGAAACAAAGTTGGGATGAGATCAAATAAAAATCAATGCTTAGAAAAAAAATATAAGAACTATTAACATCCATAGGATGAATGTGATTAATGGTTAATATAATTAATCTAATTTACAATGAAAATAAATATATTTAATAGAATAAGGGCATAATCGACAAATCAAGTGTTTAAAAATTCAAACTCCTAGAGGAACATTAATTGCTAATCGTAATCAAAATACTTCAATCATTTCATTAAAACATATCCAAGCTACATAATCGTACCTACTACCACAACCATGGCGGGATCATCGTGTCTATGAATTCTTTCTCTGTCGCGCGACGACGTCTACGATTCTTCCTTTGCCACGGCCACTTGTCCCTTGTCGCTTGTGCCGTTTGAGTCGAAAACGGCTGCTGGCAAGTGGTCTAATCAAGTTTTGTGTTACGTATCTCGATGATTTCATAGATTTATCGTCCCCTGCTACCTTAATCTGGTATGTGGAAACCACCATCGACGCTGGCGTCGACTCAGTGAGATCGGCCTCCTCGACTCAATTCGCCACTGCATATAGCAACGTCAATCTAAGTAAAAGAAATCATGAGTTTGTAGCTAATTTTCAAGGCATAAGTAATTGTTGCATTCATCATTCTCTAACAATAATATTTTTCATTTATTAAATTGTTAGCAATACCAACAACTTGCCCAGGTCTTAGCAACATCAACAAGAAAATTTTGAACTTCTTGATGAAAAATGACTGACGATGTTATCAAATTTATTTTGTTTGATTTGCTAATTCATTTTCATTTAAGCATTCTCCGGCTCCAGATTCAATACAAATATGTACTGTTAAGTTGACACATTTTGCAGCTAGGTACAGTTAAGTTTGAAAATCGATTTTAAGATCTTATTTTTGTGTCAAGTTAGACAACAAAGTTAAGTTTCAGTTAGATTTTAGGATAAAATGACAAAAGTATTCTTCATTATCATTCAAATTTTCAAAAACATGCCCCTCACTGTTTTTGTTCTTCTATTTTTAGGGATCTATTGTTTCATATAATCTATTTATACACCAACTGGATTGGCAAGAAAAGTAAGATCATTAAACCTAAATCATAACCGGGTAGGTACGAGAACATAAGTTTGGAGGTCATATAAACTAACTTCTTCCTGGCACTGTTATAAATGCTCCACACAAAGGGGTAAACCTCTTCTGGTCCAAGGAGATATGATACATGGCACAAAATGAGGGGTATGTTTTTGAAAATTTGAACGATAGTGAAGAGCATTTTTGTCATTTTACCCTAAAAATTAATTAAAACTTAATTATGTTGTCTAACCTGAGACAAAAATAATCTTCACTAACCTTAAAATCAGTTTTCGATATTAAGTGTTGATTCATACAACAAATTGTTACTTGTTTTGAAACAGTAAATAAATGAACACTTTCATATGAAATGAAGTAGTAAATAAATCATGATTAAATAATATATAAATCATGAAATCACTATGAAATAGTAAGTAAATAAAAATATGACTAATTAAATATAAATTATAAATTATAAACTTAAATTTAAGTAAAAAAATTATGAAGTCATACAAATGAAATCATAAAACCAAATAAATGAAATAAAAATTGATGAAAATCTTGTAATTGTGAAAATGAAACAAAAATCATAAAATCCTACAAATGAAATCATAAAATGATATATTTATTGTGTAAATTTTTTAGTCGTACAAAATAAAATTCCGAAATCGGAAGAAATGAAATAGGAAGTGTAAATCTTGAATTTGTGAAATTGAAATCTTTAATTAGGAAATAAATTAAAACATAATTAATTAAACCTTTAGGTGGGAAACGGTCTGGTTTTGGCTCCGATTCTTCAATACGGTTCTCGGTTCCGCCCAATTAAACCCGATCACATGATTAAATTGTGAGATTTATGGTTTGGTTCTCCAGTCTGGTCTCCTAATTATGTCCAAATTGACCCAATTAATGTGATATTCATACGCAGCTCAATTTATAGGCAAAATTATACACAATTAAATTCGTTTTTATGCAAAAAATTTAAATCGCAACTACAAAAAGTACTAATTAAAATCTATTGAACCAGTTCAATTTTGAAGCGGTTGACCAAAGGTTCTACACTAAGAATCTGAATCAAACCGAATTAATTCGGTTCTCGATTTTCAGACCCAAATTCGACCCTATACCAAGGTTCTCGGTTTTTCAGTTCAGATTCAGTTTTGGGTAAAAATTGTCCACCCTTAGTCATCCAAACTCATGCAATGGGCTTCAGCAAAGGCAACGAGGTTCTCATCCCATAGAAAACTAAAACATTCGACAGTAATTTAGTGATTGCAGAGAATTGGCAGTCAAAATGAAATCGGTGTAGACGGCACCATTGAGGCATCTAACTATTACAACGAAGATGACTTAGAGAATTGTCTTCAATATTTTTGATGCTCAGTAACAAAATGATTATATCAAAGAAAAGAGATGTCTCTCAAGCCAGGGAAAAGTAAATTCTAAGAACGGTACAAGGAAAATAAATTTCGTTATTTCTCTTGAAGTTCTTAGCTGCCCTTGCAAGATCCAAAGGTCACTCACCCAAGCTTCCAAACCCACCCAAAATCAATCTCTACGAGAAAGAAAAAATCAATTTCGTTATTTAAAATTATTAATCTTAAAATAAATGAATTCTTTAATTTGGTGTAGCTAAATGCTAAAAAAAATAATTAGCACGTGTTTTAAGTGAATTTTTTAATCAAGTAGCGCAAGTGCTAACTATTATGTTTATTTTCTGATATTTTCCCTACAAGGAAGGAACAAAGTAGCAAATAGGATTCTGGCAAATCCTCAGGAAGTTGACACTGGTGATTAGGGTTTTGAAGTTGACCCTTTTGAAAAATCAAGAGGAAAAAGACAGATGAAACAAGAGTTCATCCAAATATATGTTCCCGATCACTGCTCCAACCGTATGGTACTTAATGCCAATCACTCTCTCTTTTCTTCTCTGATTTCTGCTCATCGTTTGAGGGTTCTTGCTACTTATAGAATTACCCTTTGCAATTATACTCTTTTTGCATAAATTAATGAGTAAAGCTGCCATTTTTTTACCCTGCATGCACATTATTTTGTGGTTTTTTAGCAGCTTTGGCATTAATCTGTACAGATTTGTGGTTTTGCCATCTAATTTGATTTGAGGGTATGTGTTGTGTGCAATGTGGCAATTTTGTCTTGTTGCCTGTGTAGAAAGTCCCTCGAGATTTTGTGAAGCATTTGGATGCGGCTGTGCCTGAAATGCTCGAGCTTCACGGTCTTGCTAAAAGGCCCAGGTATGTCAAACCTCGAAAGATCGGTGATGATCTGTTTTTCGAAGCAGGGTGGAAGGAGTTTGTTCAAGACAACGGTTTAGTGTATGCGGACTTTCTGGTGTTTAAGTATTTAGGAGGATCAAGCTTCCGTGTCACAATATTTGGAAGAAATGGGGTCGAGAAGGAGCATGGTAGTGTCAACAAATGTGAAACACCTCGTTCAAGGGTAGAAGAAGAAGAAGAAGAAGAACAGCAAGAAGACTCTTTTGAGGAGGAAGAAAGTGATGCAGCATCTACAGCTCTTGAAGAAGCAGAAAGATACATCTCTGCCTCCAAGTACCCGTGTTTCTTCAAAGTTATGAGGGCTTCTTATCTGAAAAATGGAAGCTTGGTAAAATCTTGACAAGCCAAATAGGTTATGCTTTTGAAGGTTGTAAGTGTAACTGAGAGCCATATTTGAACTTGTGGCAGGCTATACCATCGGAGTTTCTGAGGGATCACATCAAGAAGAAGGAGGTGAAGGTGTTGCTTCGAGTGGGTAGAAAGAATTGGCCCGTGCAAGTCTTCTCCTATAAAAAATCTGCTGATAAGTTTTATGGAGGGTGGAAGACGTTTGTGATTGCAAATAAGCTGCAGGAAGATGATGTTTGCGTGTTTGAGCTGACTAGGAAGACGAGACTTTCTGAGCTGACTAGGAAGATGAGTGTTTTGAGAGTTTCTATTTTCAGACAATGACACTTGGAGGTAACAGAACTTTACTAATCAGTCTTGATCATACAACTCTCAATAGCTTGACTCATTTGTCTCGTGTTTTTCTTACAGTGGGAAAATGAAGGTTGGGAGTGTCAATCTGAAAAAACCGTGGTAGGTTTTATGACATTATGGTAGCTTATTAGTCAGCAAAATAGGTTGTTAAAAACAAATTAACTGAGTTTTTGATCCTTTATGTTTTTGTACTTGATACCATTAGCTGATAAGTAGTTGTTGAGTTACTTAATTTGATTTCTGTGATTCATTTAGTTTGTTTCTAGTCTTTATTTGACTCATAGGAAAATGATGGGTTAGGTGTTGATTTTGACAAAGCTTGCTTCTCTTGGGAAGCAATCAACCAAGTATGGACTATAATTAACAAACATAGAGTTGTGGTTTTGACTCATAATGTGAATCAATAAATACTCAAATTGAAGGTGACAGAAAGTGATAACACTTGGAGAAACCTAAACAGAAGACCACTTGTCTTGCCCTGTATGTTGTTGCTACTGTGATTCAATGTAATGTTGTTACTTGTTAGTACATTCTCGTAGCATTTGCATGCACCATAGTCTAGAAGAGAAATCAGTTGGAATATGTATACATACATGTGAGTCCAACAACCTACCTGACCCACCACCCATAAAGCGATCGCATCAGATCATTTGTCTTGTTACAAATGAATATTGTATATCATTGCATGTCCACACAAATACAAGAAAACCCATCATGAAAATTGAACATTTCAGCCTAGCTACATAATTACACTACATTAGCATCGCATTCAAGGCGATGCTCTTGACAGTCTTAGCTCGTGGAAGAAATGAACCTTTTCTCTAATGCCCATTATATGTACAGATTGTTATATAAGAAATTAACTAGGAGGGAGGAGGGTTTTTTATCAGTGAGAGAAGGAGCTTGCCTCGGTGCTGTACATGGAGTACTCACTCAAGCTGAAGTTCATTCTTTCTTCCTCCCACTTGAGAATCTCCCTCGCGTATTTAAGGGCTGTGTCTACGCTGTCCGGCTCCAACCCTTTTACTGGAGAAACGTACAACTTCTTCCCTGTGAGAGACGAGTAGAGCCTTTTGAACTTCACTGCAACGTGATGGAAAGCCAATTGCCCCAATGAAGGGTTATGGTTGATGTTGCTGCTGTTGCTGTTGGAGCGATGCCGGCTGATCAGTGGATGGAAATCCTCAAACCATTCACAATGAGATAATGGCACCCGTTCTATCTTTTCTTCGAATGAATCGAACTTGTTCAGTATCAAAAGGAAGTCCATTTGTTCAAAGGTTGGATGAGTAACTATGCTCTCAAAGAACTTCCTGCTCAGTACCATCTTGTTCGTCAAACACCCATTCTCATCAACAGAACACTGGTCGTAGTCACTCAAGGAAACGCAGAAAATGACAATTCCAACATCTTCGAACATCTCCAGCCATTTGCAGTTTCCTCCCAACCCTCTTGCTTGTACTCTTATTAGTTGGTACCTAAGAACAAATCAATGAACAGATGTTTAAGATGACAAACACCTAATCCTATTTGATAGCAGCATCACCTACAGGTAGTCAAATGTGTTTTGAACTTCCTATTTGATAACAGCATCACCTATAGGTATTCCTAGAAAATTCAGTCTCCCTATGTGATTGTTGCCTAAAAAATAAACTAAGGCTTCTTTTCACCAAAGTCTTCCATTTATTTTGAAGACAACTATATAACTAAAATACATATGGAAAAAAAGTCTAAGACCCAGAAGATCATGTACTAGCACCAAACTAAAAGTGAATATTAATAACCAATTATGTTAATTTTATTCCTGAATCATTATAGCCATTGAAAATGTTCCAGTGCACCAAATACAGATTACAATTTTCCAAGCATTTAAAGAATTAAGGTGCCCGGCACAATTTCTAGGATGCATAAAAATTAAAGATTAAATTATATAAAATCTTTCTAGGATGATTCATCTACTTTCTTAACTTTTAAGAAAAGGTTCTAAGCCATCCTTAAGTTATTGTCAATGTTAGACTTGGGAAGCTGTAAATGGGTATGGGTCTATCTAGGTATATTTATATGTATTGATCAGCAACTTGATTTCCACTTAATTAAACTGGTTAATGCTTACACTGTTTTTACATATAGTCACAACCAAATTAATTTGTTAAGCGGTAAAAAGAATTTATCTAAACGAATTAACAGCATCTGAAATAAGAATTTCCAAGAAACATGCGACCGAACTGCATAAAATGTTAAAACCTACCTAAGCAATGAGTCGAGATCATCAGTGTCAACGGCATCTGGTGTTGAGTTGGTAAATTCGAAGTCCACACAAGCAAGCCCATTTGATGAAGTCACGCCCTCGGCATATAGGATATCTATATCTGAGGGTTCATAGTCTGGTTTCAATACGTCAACAGCCTGAAGAGAAAATTATATCAAAAACATCAGCAACAGATATGGTTATAGACCTAGTATAAGTCCAACGTGTAAGCAAGATAAATTCAAAATAAGGAATTTCCAATGAGTTAATGCCTCGGAAAACTGGTTCAGACTGTCAGATTTTGCACAACTAATGCTGTTAGAGCTTGCTTACTAACTGTCTCTACTCTAAAAATAGAGATATTCGGTCTTGAAGAAACGATCATTAGTGGAAGAGAAATCTATGTTCCTACCATACTGGTCATTTCCTTACCTCTCAAGTTAGAATATTTTAAGTATACTGTACATATACTCTCAATGGAATCTACCTTTGATGATGAAATTGAGTCTGAGTCAAGTAAGGTTATCCTTTTGGATAGTTGGAACGTTAACAAGAATTATAATCCCAATGATTACACTAGCAGGCCAATCCAGCAGTTTCGTTGATTTCCTCATTTGAGCTCCAAGTGTTAGAAGTTATACTACTGTTTCCTTATGTTATTGGGGTCCCGTCTAACAGGATAGCATTATGGTGGATTTGAATCAGTTTTCGTAAGTCGATTTGGCATGTCCCTAGACATAAGATATGTAATGAGAACCTAAAAGCAAATGGTTACAGCAACAGCACATTACAGGCCTGTCTAGGCATCCCAAGTTCAGCTGAGCGCATACACATAAACATACTGATTAACTCATCTATAAATTTTGTTTAAAAATATTTTTTGAATACCCGATAATGATTCTGTTGATCTGCTCTGAATCTGATGATGAATCCAGCTTATCCTATCAACCCATCAATACAATGGATAATGGTGATTAACTACTACACGTAGTCTGGATAACACATCCAGATTACATGGGCAGCACATTGAACCTACATTAACCTTTAGTCTTTGTCTGAGTCATCCATCAACCTAAGATGCAGAAGTTCATTCTTCAAGAGCTTATGGAATTATACAATTTCATTTCCTCTTAAACTAGCCAATATCCTGCAACAGCAGTTCCTCTCTACAATCCAACTTCAAAGTGGATTCGACCTATTTCTAACTTTTACAACATATAGTCACTATATTATGCTGTATGTCTCTTATTATTTTTTCAGTATGCTTATGAATATCAATTTAATGTTGACACGAAGACCCTTTTTTGGACTCACCTCGATGAGATTTACCACCAATTATTCTTATAAAATATCAAGCTGTACTATGACTTCATAATTTCTATCATTTATGCTTAGCATGCGTGTTCTACATCAAGGTAAATTTTATCAAGGCAATAGGTCATCATAGTAAGCACAAAGTAGATATATCCAGAAGAATAAACAGAGCCAAAGAAGCTCTAATTTAATATATCGAGAAGAGACACGAGATGACCTTACCCGTTCTAAGAAATAATAAGCAACACTAGGTAGCATTTCCAGTTCACCTCTCCGGTCATACGTTGCGTGAATAGCTCCATCACTCCACAACTCTTCGACAAGGGGAGCATATTCACGAGTAGCAGCTGGAAAAATAACTTCCAAGCTGCCTGACACCATTATTTTGAGGAGCCAATCAGAGAATGCCTTCAGCCGTGGGCCAATAGAATAGATAGATTTCTCGTCATTGCCATCAGAATCCCCTGCTGTTAGAGAGAAACACATTTCAGACACTACATGATAACAACTCATATGGTCACACTGATTGTAACCCATTACACATTTAGGATTTAGTGATTTGGTATCAGGTGAAAACCATAACAAGTGTTCCTTTCCTTAATTCTCTCATGTATTATTCATTCTTATTAGATTTCAAAATTGAAGAGGGAAATGACAAACTTCCTGAACTAATTCTACTATGATTCTATGAATTATGCATTTGCATCGTATAAAATTAAAGGAAGGAAGAAAACTATGAAATCAGTTCTCTCTTAATAACTTTTGCCTTATCTTTATTTTTCTTCCAGGATTCAAATGGAACCCTCGTCAAATCCCAACAACACGTTATCAGTGGAGTAATAAAAGAAATCTAGTAATAACATGGAAACCAGTAATCAAAATCTTCAATGAACCATATTATTTTTATATAAGATGTCAATCGACTCTCATATGATGACTTATATTTCCCCAAACATAAAATACAATCCCCTCACGCACATACTCCAGTTTAGTCATTATACGTGTCAGATAGTAAGTCACCAATTCTATGATAGTACAGAAAATTGATGAACCTAAATTCCACATCAATGATTTAGACAGTTAGGCTATACGCCCTAATTACAGTACTCGTGAAGTACCTCACTCCTCCAAGACTAAAATTTCGTATATGGCATCAGGAGGAAACTCAGAAGTCAGAAGCATGCTTATGCAAGTCCACTAATGTGCTCAACACTTCAACCAGAGAAGAGGATGGCCATTTCCACAAGAGGAAATTTTGAATGATTCTTTTAAATGATTTTTCATGGATTGCAAACGTTGTTAATAGACACTTAATTACAGAAGAATTCTTAACTACAACAATTCAGGTATGTGAATATGTCAATATGACCAGCCATTTTAGGATTAGACATATTCAGACCCAATTTCAAATACCAGTGTCTACATAAATTTCGAATATAGAGCAGCAAAACACATATACCAGACAACCAAAGAGAGCACGTGAAAAATAAGATAAGTGTGTTGCATTGATACCTGAGGGGGTAGTTTTATCAGACACTCGCTTCTTTCTCATTTCAGCCAAACTTTCATCTTCAAATCGCTCGCGACCTTCAAGGAGAATCCCAAGATAGCCATACACATTGCTCTGGATTGTCAGCTTGATATTTTCACGTTCATCCTCAGAAAAGGGGGTGGCTTTGTAAAGAATCTTAGCCTGAAATATGCATTGTTTCATTCAATCAATAAACTAATTTGTAAAGGCTGCGACACTAACTAGCATCACAGGAAAACTATATCAAATATACTGGGTCATGAGTCCGTCTACTTAGGCGTATGGTCCATTCTTACATTTTCTAGTTTGCACTTAATATTATAAATGGTCATGCATAATCATTTGATCTGAAAATAAGGTGTTCAGCCTTAAGATGCAGAAGTAACATCACTTAGATCTCTAGATTATTGTCTTTATCTCTTTACTTGAATCCAGTATCATTATATACATTGTAATCAGACACTGCCCCAACTATGTTTTCTGAGAAGTGAAAAGATGGGGTTCAAGAAATAAGGTTTCAAATTCTAACAAAGATGAACAGTACATTACGCAGAGTACCCAACACACCAATTTACTGCCGCAACCAACATTTAAATAGTTTCACATAATAGTAGTTATCACTTCAGAAGGAAAGTGTCAATTTAAAGTGGATGTGTGAAAAAGGGATATGGCAATTATCTGAACCATTTAGTTGTTCATTACATTTAAATCTGCACAAAAGTAAAATTTAAGTGCGCGAAAACTAGATTCCATTCAATCATTATGGAACTGGAATTACCTGCTTGAATATAGTGCTTGTCCCAGACCCACTATAGCCAACTAATAGAAGCTTCTGAAGTGTTCTCCGCTCCAGGTAGTCAGGGACGCTTCTGCTAACTAGATTGCTCACTTCTTCTCCATACTGACTTGAAGATTTAGAAGGAACGGGCAACGACAGGAAAGCACAAACCAGTTTTGTTCCAGCCTGATAAGTAACTTCAATGTTTAAGTACAGGTATTTGGAAGGAAAGCTGAAGGTGCTGTTGGCCCAGGCATACATGTGTACAGACATAAAAATCATACCTTGCCCCAAATGTATCCTTTTGTATTCTTCTGCCCCTCTTCTTGGTATGACCCATCCTCATTCACCCAGAAGTGTGGGTTTCCTGCACATTGAACACCTGCCAACTGCAATGTACAACAAAACAGTCTTTAAGAATCCCCCACATAGTACTATCATACAGTTCCTAAAGAATTTTGCAAGCATGAATATTTAACCTGCAACATCCGCAGTTCTACACTTGTTATCTCCCTCCCATTTATGTAAACTTGAGTATTTCCATTGCTAGCATCTGCCCTGATGGGACCTCCAACATTCAGATGGGGACTGATTATCTTGGTAGGCTTTTGCCCTTCCTGTTCAATTCAGCAGATCCATTAAAATCCATACGGATAACATATTTAATGGAACTAGCACAAAAACAAGTTTTCAGCGAGGACAGCATAATCACCTTTCCCCACAGACCGGATACTCTATCATACCAATAGTTTCCTGGTTTCAGCTTCTTCGGTGGGTTAGGGCAGCTCTGCAATACAACAAGTTCTTCATGGCAAAGGGGCTTTCCATTCACACATACATACTCTGGTGGTAACTGATTTGCTTCACATAACTTTTCGGCCTTCATTATTTGTTGAACCTCCAAGTCATTAAGCAACCTCTTAAGCATTCGGGAGCATTTACCCAAGCTCCCTCTTTTAGACTCATCAATAGAAAACCCAATACAAGTAACACACTTCCTTCCTTCTGGCATAGACCCCATAGCTCTAAGTACACAGTTACTGCAATACTTTGAATCACACACAATGCAAATCTCCTTCTCCGTAAATCGGCTTCCCTTCAAGCATCGGTAGCAAGATCCTTTCTTCCCCTTGGATCGAGGCTCTCTCTTTGGTCGCATAACCTCAGGCTCTTCGTGGCTAAACTCCTCATCAACATCTTCATCAGATTGGATATCCCTGAAAGTAACAATAGGGGGTCTCCTAGTATCATAGCTCGATTCATTGGTGCAATCCACGGCCCGGTGCGAAGAGACCCGGGAAGAGGGATAATCCAAGCTCAGTACTGACCCACTCGATCCCCAATCCGGTTGGTTCAAATCATTGAAATCTAAGCTCTCCTTCCCGCGATTCGAAACCCCGAGAGCGCTAGAGCTTCCACGAGACTTGTCAAAACTGTCAGAAAATTCAATGGTGCTGGAGCTCCTAGCTCCACCCAGCAGCTCCTGGGAGTTTTCATGGCTGAGAGAAGACGACAACCCCAATGCCCTCGAACTGTTGGCCACATCTGACAAATCCCCAGACTCGTAGCGGCCATCCAAGGCGCTGGAGCTGCTGAGCTCGCCGGACAAGGCGCAGGCACGGTGGCTCTCCGACACTCGCTCCTCAAACCCAATAACAGAAGTAGGCGACACGGTGGTTTCCGATCCCAGATCGCGGCCGATCTCGGCGCTCCGGTCGAACGCAATGACGGAAGTTGGTGAAACCGTAGCATCTGAAGAGAATTTCTTGCTGGCGGGTCCAGCGACGGCGAGCAGCGGCTGAACCACCGGAAGCGCCAATTTGTCGGGGAAAGAGACCTGCTTGACCACCGCAGCCACCGGAATCAGGTCGACGTTGATTGGAACAGCCCGAGGGAGATCGAAGGTCACCGGAGGGCCCTCGTACTCCACGGCGAAGGCGTACTCAATCCCATCTCCACCCAATTCCTCTTCCGGCGGCATTTTCCTTCTTCTTCTTCTTCTTCACCACAGGAACTAAACACTAACCCTAATCCCAAAAATCCCAAATCCAGCACAGAACGAGAAGCCACAAACCATCTGCTACTCAAAGAAAAAGAAGAGAAAGAAGGGCCAGCTTCATTCAGCTTCTGGGTAGGTTCCTTTTAGGTTCAAAATTGAAAATCAAGCAAGAGGGAAGGCCAAATTGGGCTCCTTGTAAAGAGAAAAAAGAGAGGCGCGTGGTTTCAGATAAAGTGGAGAAGAAAGGAACACAGAGGTTTGGTTGAGGGTCGGAAATGGGAGTTGGGAAGGTGAAGGAAGGCAAGTGAAGTGGCGGAGGAGAGAAGGGATCGAGTACAGGGCTAGCTAGGGAGGCGGGGTGTTTGGGGAGAAGGAAAATGTGGTGGGTACGCGAGAAAGTGACAGAAAGAGAAAAAACAAGCAGGAGCAAACAACTGGGGATGGAGCATTGGGAGTGGAATCTAAACCACCTTTATTTCTGATTTTTAATTCTAATTTTATACATACTTTCAAGGGTCTGTTTGGCGAGGTAGGGTCAAGTTGGGAATGCTTTTGTCTTTAGCATCCTTCCTCGTAGGGGTGAGCATAAATATCCGGACAACCCGGCCCAACTCGTGACTCAGACTAACCCGTCCGCTCATAGTACTAACCCGGAGTGACCCGGGTCGGGAATGGGCACCATATAGATATCACAAGCTGGGTTGTGGACAAGAAGTAGGGTGTCCGGACCAACCCGGCCTAATGAACTTAACTAAATAACTAACTAAACACACACAACCCACACTAATTTTGAAGGAGACATTTTAAGTTTTTTTAGCAAACAAGTTTGAAAAATACAATTTCCATATAAACTACTCTAAATGTTATTGAAAATATGTTTTTGTGATATTGAAGTATTAATTTTACAATTTGATTTTGTGTACATAATTTATTTTTGT
>JAYMTP010004500.1:0-14835 GCA_036897365.1 Geranium brycei
ATTCAGGTGCTTCTTTTCACACTACCCCTTGTAAGGACGTGTTAGTGAACTTCAGACCTATGAAAGGTGTAGTTCATCTAGCGAATGATGAGACGGTGGAAATTGCGGGCATCAGAGATGTGAGTCTCAAGACTCCCATGGGTATGATTTGGACGTTCAAGGATGCTAGGTATATCCCAACCATAAAGAGAGTGTTGATATCGGTGAGTCACTTAGACAGTTTGGGATATAAGACAACCTTTGGAGACGGAAAATAGAAGGTATCAAAGGAAAATTTAGTTATTGCTCGTGGTTGAAAGAGAGGAACTTTGTACATGGCGGAGATGCCATTAAAGAAAGGTAATGCAATTACTAATGGGCTTGATCATTCAACTCTATGGCGCCAAAGACTTAGGCATAAGAGAGAGAAAAGTATGCAGGTGCTACCTTGGAAAAAGAAGACTCCAGAATTGAAGAATGTGGAAGTTAGTTTCCGTGAACCATGTGTGTTCGGAAAATGGAAACATGTAAGTTTCACGGAGCCAGGAATTCTTCAAATGGTGGAAAGCTAGAAACGGTGCATCCAGATGTGCATAGACCTACAAAGGTTTACTCGACAAGAAGAGGTGAAGTAAGGAGATTAAAGAAAGGTTCAAGACCACCCGAACGGTTCTCTCCATCACCAGATTATTTGTTGTTGACAGAGAGTAATGAGTCTCGTTGTCACACAAAGGCAGTTCAGATGGATGATTCATTTAAGTGGGAGTCAACCAAGAACAAAGAGAAGAAATCTCTTGAGAATAGAGACCTGGAATGCAAGTTGGGAAATAACTTATATGGTCTGAAAAAATTAGTTGAGTATGAAGACCTAGTGTACAAGCCGGGAAAAATAGCTTGTGTGGTTTGAAGAAATCAGTTGGGAAGGAAGATATAGTTTGCAAGCTGGGAAATAGCTTGGATGGTCTGAAGCAAGCGCCAAGGGAGTGGTACTTGAAGAAGTCCTTGAATCAAGGAATCGTGAAGATATATTGATCAAGGTGGCTACAACTGATAAGAAAGTTCTTGCATAAGAGAATCGTGCAGATTATAAATTGACCAACGTGGTTACAATTGAGAAGCTGAAGCTATGCATAACTTCAGTTGGCCTTCACAGTTAGTGAAGGGAATGCGCCACACTACCTCTAGAGTTTATTAAAGAGATCGTTGGGAGTGTTACTGGAGCTACATGACTGAAAGTGAAGACGTTTGTGGACAGTCTCCAAGTGGGAGATTGTTGGGTTTGTGCAGACTTTCCTATTTATATAGGAAAGCCACAACTTTCCTAACTGGGTTAGGAGAGTGAATTAGGAATGATTTTTTATTGTACAAGGATTTAGGATAAGTTTCCTAATGTGCAAGGAATTAGGAAATTTAGGGTATTTCCTATTTCCCCTCGTCATTCACTATAAATACATGTATTTGTAACCCCAAAGTTAATTCATGAGTTGAGAGCAATAATATAAGAGTAGTGTGACCGTGGACGTAGGCAAATTGCCGAACCACGTAAATTCTTGTGTAATTGTTCTTTATTTCTCTTGGTTACTTTTGCTAGATAATTGTTCCACGTTGTTATATACCCCAACATTAAGTCATATCATTCTTCGGCCTATTTATTTAGTAAAAAAAAGAAAAGGCCACAATTAAGTATAAAGTTTCATATAATATATAAACCTCGATCCCACCACCAGATCAACCTAAATGATTTTAGTGGAGTCTTTTTCTCAACAAAAATTGTATTGATGAGTTAGCAGTTAAACCCTGACGGGATAAAAGCTACAAATTTAACAATACAAATATTAATAAATTGAGAGTAAAAACACATAATAATAAAGATTTTATGCAAAATCATTCGCTAGCTATGGTTTGTTGATGATGGTGAAACCGGCATGTGGTCCAAGTTAGGTCAAGATTTGTATCAATGGTTTGGCTCTATAGATCAAACAAGTAACGGTAGATTGGTGAGTTGAGAGTCTTCCTAACAAACTAACCACATTACTCATTTTATTAATGGAGCCAAAATTTTCAGCAAAAGATCATAAACACCCCATTTTATATCGGGAACGAACCCATTTCTACAAGAAATTATTTCAATTTTATGCCAAGAATAGACCCATCATCGCCTCTTTGCTTCTCTTTTATGACTCACATTGGTTTCTACAAAACAACAAAATTAATTAACTTGTACACTTGTTGGATAAGCCAAAAATATCATGTTTTTTCTTGAATCCATGTGTATGGTATTATTTGTTTAGCGAGGCTCGTATAATTACACGTCCATGAAAATTCCCTCTCAACATCATGTGCTTTGTCCGTACATATAAGAAATAAACAACCAATATGCTTTCAAGCTGGTTTGTTGATTGTATTTTTGGTGTATAGCTACAAGATCGATCGATTGGTTCAGACAATCGAGAGGTTAGATAAGTCTCATGAGCGTCTGGTTTCGGAAAAAAAGTTCAATCTGGCCAATTATTTGTTCATAACTCTTGAAAACGATAAAGCGTGTCCTCAAATATTTTTAAAAAAAAGTCTAATTAATTAATCTAAGATCAATCATCCATTTCATTTGACATCTTTCCATAATATATGTTTATGATTCCCAACCGTACTTGCTTTCGTGGGCCTACAAATAAACCTTTTTTATCATTAAAAAGACTTGTTTTTTACATATTAGATATGTCAATCTCAAGAATGCTAAATTTGAGAAATATGGACTAATAATCAGTTCTTGGTATTATTAAGTAGGACAAATAGCAAATAGTTATTATAAATTGGAGGACAGTTACAAATAAACGTGTTGTCATCAATGTAACAAACAAACAATTTGTTATAAAATAGTTTTTTGTCACAAATGAAGGATACAAACAATTCAATTAAAACTATTAAATATAGAGGGGCCATTGGAGATTCGGTCCATATTTTGCCATCTACATATATCATTCACAAGTAACATACAAAAATGAAAATGAAATACTTATGTGTCCTATATTATGAGTGAGTGCACTCAATATGACAAGAGTAATAATAATTTTAGCCTATGACTTGATTCTTGTTGGCCCAGAATTAGAAAATACAAGGCCCAACCCAGAGTGTAGAGGCCCATCGGCACTAACAGTCCGTTTGATATATGGAGGTCGGAAATGATTGAAAACGAATAACTGTTTTTTATTTATAAAAAAGAGTTGAATTCATTAGAAGTGCTGTTGGTCGGGAATGTCGAGTTATTCCCCCACCAACTTTGCTTCAATGTTGGTCAGGAAAGGATATTCCCTACCAACCTTTGCCGACCCGATCTACTTCAATGCTTTTCCGACCAATTTGATTTGTTGGAAAAACCTAATTTTTAGTAGTGAAATTACAAAAGATGGTAAAGGAAAAATAAGATAACGAGATATTCGATTTGCATACTTCTTATCAAAATTTATAAACACATGTTAAGTAACATAATATTAGGTCTATGACAATCTATGTACAAGAAAACAAGACCAAACCAAAATCAGTTTAACAGTAATGATATTAGTCCTTATTTCATGGATATCCATCAATTTCCACTTATAACCATAGCATATCTATTTATCACAATACCAGAACTTTATGAATACAGAAGACGTTGGAAGAAAAATATCTTGTACATGAATATTCCTCTCTGTTTTCATTGCTCAAGGAACAAATTAGAATTACACACGAAACAAAATCAACTGAGTCATTGCCTAGACAAAGCAAAGATGAATTTACACAAGAATGCCCTTGTTGAAGAATGAGGATGATGAATATGAATTGAATATGGAGCAGATGAGTGATCATATGCTCAAATGGTCTTCCCGGGGCAAGCTCTGGACTGTGTCGGACCATCGGCCGGGTGAGTGGTCGCTGCTGTTGGACGAGACCTGCGCCTCCGCCCTCGTGTCCCTTATCATCTTGAGCGCATCCCTCATCTGCGGCCTCTTCTCCGGCACCAGCGACACGCACGCCATCGCGATGTTCAACAGCGCCTGCAGCTTCTCCTCGTTGCCCGAGGCGGGTTCGTCCCCCGACTCCGTCTCCTCCTCCCGCACCGACCTCACCCACCTGGGGATGTCCGACCCGTGCTCCAGGACCAGGTCCTGGAAGGGGGTCTTCCCCGTCAGCAGCTCCAGGATGAGCACCCCGAAGCTGTACACGTCCGACTGCTGGGTCGGGACCTTCCGGAGCTCCCGGCACTCCGGGGCCCTGTAGAACAGGGCGGCCGCGCTGCCCTCCTCCTGGGACTCCGGGTCGCGCAGGGAGGTCAGCCCGTAGTCCGTCAGGCAGGATTCGAAGTCCGACCCCAACAGGACGTTGGAGGACTTGAGGTTGCCGTGGGTCAGGCCCGGGTTCTGGTGGATGTGCACCAGCCCCGTCGCCAAGTCTTCCGCTATTTTCAGGCATGATGTCCAGTGGAGAGGCTTTCCACCACCGGAAGTTCTTGAACCTGCAAATATTTAGTTCCAATTCGTTATAATCTATCGTAAGCAAAATTCGAACTCAAGGCTTTACCATTTTAATAATAGAATCAAACTCGAACCTGCTATTACAAGGTTCGATAGACTCACGAGGCAACTCGTTTAAAATTTATTCAATGATATCTAATTTATAATTTTAATCGTTTCCTTTAAGTCAAATTTGTGGTGGATTCAAAACACATTATAGAACTTGTTTGTTTTGTAAACCCAACTAGACAGATGAGTCTCTTTCGCAGAACGTTAAGGTGACGGGTACATTCAAGAGCAGGGAATATTAATGAAGCTTTAAATCAAAAGCGACATTACATGTTCCTTAAAAAACCAACCCTCAACAATTGACCCATCCTAGCTAGGAACACGAATACATGGGTGTAAAGTGAAGGGAAAAGGTTACTACATATTATTTGGAAATTAAAAATACCCAATTCTTGGCACAACATCAAATTAAAGAAAATCCAAAATCTTGAAAATGACTATACTAATAACATTCACAATGTTATGTCAAGAAATGACGATGATAAACTGTTACAATCATTCGAAAAGAGTTCTTTGGACAAGAAAAAGAAAACTATTTGACTGAGTTCAAACCAGTAAGAGTAGAAAATGTCACAAAGTACTAACTTATATTCCAAAATTAAGGTAAAATCCAAGGTGAAAAGACAGAGGATGTTTGAAACATTTGAAAGAAAACAAATTGTACCATTGTCATAAAGTGCATGCACTATGGTATCATATCAAGTGTAAATCTAGATTAGGGATCAAGAAGATTCGAAGAAAGCTACATCCAATTAAATTAATTTTATATACAACACATGCGTGAAATTCAATTATGCACAGAAATAATTAAGAGCACCAACAATTTCAAAAGCAAATAATGCAAGCACACACAGTCCAAGAGAAAATAAACAAGAAAATGACCAAGTTGAAAAAAAGGCGGGAAGAAATAAAAGCAAAAAAATGACAATAATTGAATGGGACAAGAGAAGAGTAATAAAAGTGGAGCTACAATTACAAAACGACATGTCAACCACAGCGTATTGACTATTGAGCGTGACCTGTTTTGGTTATGGTTTTTGTTGGTAATCACGATGATTAAGTTAATGGGCCCCACACAAACCACGATTGATGATCCGCTTTTCAGCAGATCACTGTCTATCTATCTCCAGTTCTAAGTGCGTCGCACGCAAACATAATGGTTGCCTCAAAGGAAGAGGCAAGCAAATTAGGACCACCGAAGCATGCATGGACTTCGCTTGAAAGTGAAGTTACTTCACATCATCATAATGAATTAATTAATTGACACCTTATAATTAACCCATAATATTAGTCTAAATAGAAATTTGCACTTTTGGGCTTGTAGTCAAATATTGAGACAAAAATGAAAGTATAGGATTCTTACAGGGCCCAACCTTATTCAAGGCCGAAACATCATAATACAAAATTCATTTCATTTTATGAAAAATTGGAAAATGCCAATCACATTTGTTCTTGACGATAATTTTATCATGTCAAAATATGGAAACGTCCTGTTATGATATTCTAAAATAATAATAAAAAAAAAGTGGTCTGTTTTTGGTCTGGGAAATTGTCTAGTTACGTAGGCAAGGGTTGAAGAAAACAAAGTGTAGGAAATAATTGTAAATTAGGAAGGAGTGGGCGAGAAACGAGACGTACCGTGGATGAGAGAGAAGAGGCTGCCATTGGGGAAATAATCGTATACGAGGAGGCGCTCCTCCTTAGCCTGAAAGTAGGCTCTGAGTGGGACGAGGTTGGGGTGGGTGAGGGTCCCCAGGCCGTCCATCTGTCTCCGGAAGTCATCTAGGCGTGGAAAGCGAGCGTCCTTGAGGCGCTTGACGGTGACTATAAAGCCGGACTCCATGACGGCCTTGTAGGTGCTCCCCATGGTGCCCCTCCCCAGCGTCTCCGCCGACGCCTTGAGCAGGTCCTCCAGGCTGTAGTTCATCTGCTGATCCCCTGCTCCGCAGAACACCAGGCTCCCCAGTCCCTCACCCTCCCACGAGAACCCCCCCTGCTGCTTCCCCCCTCTGTTCTCTTCCCCCTCCGCCGCCGATCTCTCTCCGCCGCTCTCCGCCCCTTTGCTCCTCGCCTCCTGCCCTCTCTGTCTGGACCGCTTCTTGCAGATGACCCATATCAGGATCAGGCACATCACCAGGAGCACCAATCCCCCGATCGTCCCGGCGATGATTTTCACCACTCTGGTTCGGTTTCTCGACGATTTGCTCTTGTCTCCGACCGGCATTGTGGGGCTCGGGGCCGGGACGAGGCCGGAGATTTCGCAGGGGCTCTGGATCTGCTCCCCGCAGAGGGCGGTGTTGCCGGAGTAGGAGGAGGCGTTGAACCGGACCAGGGCGGGGGTCACCGGAATCTCGCCGGAGAGGTGGTTGTTGGAGACGTTGAAGAACCGGAGGCTGCTCTGGTTCAGGGGAGGCAGATTTCCGGTGAAGGAGTTGTCCTGGAGGTAGAGGACGTAGAGTCGCCGGAGCTTGAGCAGAGACGCCGGAATGTCGCCAGAGATGTTGTTTCCGGCCAGGACGACGACTTTGAGGCGGTGGAGGTCGGTGATGGAGTCAGGGAACTTGCCGGAGAAGTTGTTGTCGTTGAGGAAGAGGGATTTGAGGTTCACCAGACCGGAGAGATCTGGGATTTGACCGGAGATGGAGTTACCTTTGAAACTGAGGACACGGAGCTGATCCAATTGGTTCACGATCTTGGCCTCCAGAGCTCCGGTGAGGTTGAGGTACTCGAGAACGAGCTTGGTGACCCTGCCGTTCATGCACTCCTTCACACCTTGCCACTCGCAAACATTCCGACCCTGCCATTGCAGAGAGTCTCGAGGATCGATCGTCGATTTCAGGCTGAGCAGAGCCTCCGCATCCCCTGCCCTCACGCCCACACAAAAAACAGAGCAAACCCAGAACAACAACAACAAGACCCAGTTCCTTGAAACGAGAGGTTCCATGGAAAAATGCTAAACCCACCAAAATCAACAAATTAAACAACACTCTGAGTCAAGACACGGTTTTTAATATGAATCTCACCCGGACCTTCTATAAACGGAAACATGGAAGGAACCCAGATCAGTAGCGATGAATGTGGAGTGTTTGTGCAAAATAGATTGAATGTTGAGGAGACCCAAAAACACCAAACAATCCAAAAATCTTTCGCAGTTGCGAGAGACCCTTCTCTTCCCGTTTTGGAGCTCCCCACCAAACCAGAACCCAACAAATAAAAATGACTCCTTTATAAAATCTCCAGATCTACCGTCTCTGATCTGTGTGAAAGCAGTCTCTATCTTCGACTCCAAGTCCCAACAGAGCAGCCAAATCAAAATGAGTCATTTTCGAGAAGAAGCGCAGTGAAGTGGAGTGAAATTGAGAAGCCAGAAACAGAGCATAGAAGAGGGGAGCTTAATTATAGTGGTGCAGTGAGTGGAGGAGAGGAGACGGCTCCATTGGAGAGCATCGTTGAGCTCACGGACATTACAGCGTACGAATCACGTGCTCTCTTCTGAGACCTTGCACAGACCCAAATAAATTAACACTTTTTTCCCTCCTCTCAATGTTGCATATTTTGACTGCGAGGATTGAACTAAACTCGTAAACAAAAACTGAGACACCCTCTTTTTTGTATTATTTTCTCGGACTCCTCAAAACTTTTAGCGTTTTTCACAAACTCGTAGACATTGGATCCAATACTCATAAAAAAAACTACTCCAAATCAGTCAAAACCGGTGAAGACCCAGACGCTGAAATCAAAACCCCCCTCAAATCTCTGATCAAAACAGTTGAATCTTGTTGTAGTGTATTGATTGAGCAGTGAAGAAAAATAAAAAAACAGGAAAAAAAAATCAAAACTTTATTTTTAAAGAAATACAGCTCAGAGGGAGAACCCAGAGATCTGTAAATTACAGATATAATTATGAATGAGAGAGAGAGAGGGGTAAAAAAATGAAGTAGAGAACACGAGCGGAGTTAAAATGACACAACTGTCTGTGTCTCTATCGCACCGCACAGGAAATTGGTGAGAGCTTTGAAGAGCAGTAATTAATGGAGATATGGTGGGGCTGGCCTATCTGGCAGGTGGGGCCTCGTGTTGGTACACGTGGCATAAAGTACTATGTAGGTGAGCTCACGTTAACCTTACCTGTGGTCGCTCAACTTGGCCTAGTTGGCAGGCATGGTCGTTGATCCTGTTCATGGGTTTCAATGAATCAGACCACTGCACAAATAGTCAAATAATAATGATTGATGGTTGTTTCCATCGAGCATTGACGACGGACCGGTGACATTGCCGGAAATCTAGGTCTGAGGTAGATACCATTCGGAGAAAATAATAATAGGTGTGGTCTGGTAATAACATTATAACATACATAAATAAACTGTTTTTCTTAAAGCTGGTCTGGCAGTTTGATTCATTAAATTGAAACAAAAGGGAAGTTGAATTTATGTCACGTAATTTATGCAGTTGTGATTTGTTAAATTGATCGGTATGATTAATAATGTGAGATGCTGAAGAATAAATTGTACAAATATGGAGTACGCTATAGTTGACTCTCTAATCTGTTTATAGTAGTTTGTTATGTGATGGATGGTGTGATTATGGTAAATATAAATCAAGCAAGAAATCAGTTTGATTTATAGACTTTAGTCTTTCTTTTCATATTTTTTTTATGCTCATATTTAAATTAAATATAAATTATTACATAATATATTATTACCCATTTAACACACGTGTAATTGTAGGGTTGTGCACTGGTCAGGGAACTATCCTTTTTCCCAAATGAAAACTGGCATGTAATCTTTTGGTTAAAAAAATTACGAACCGAAGTTCACCTATGTTAAGTTACGGGTTAGTGCAGAAACAATATTATAACAAAAACAATAATAAAAACAATTTACAAAATATTACAGTATATATTGAACTGTCTGGAGGGTATAATAGGAGTTACAGACATTTGAAAATTATGATCTTGATGGTGTTGGATTAGTCGTTTGTTCCTCTACAATTTTTTTGTTTTGTCTGGGACTTGATTTTGATCATATGGACTTCGTTTGGAGAAAAAGCATATTCACTGATGGTGATTCTTTACTGCTACTATCTGTAGGGGATAACAAGAGTTACAAACCTCCAAATATTCGGATTTTTGGTTCATTGGATTTTTCGTCTCATTTTTTACGACTTTGTTGTTTTGGTTGAAGCTTGATTTTGAACGGAAGAACTCTGTTTCGACATGTCCTGGACCCTGTCCCGGTCCGTGACAACCTCCGACACCGCACTTTCCAAGTCTGGTACAAAATCTGGGGCGAGCATCTCCTCGAGAAATGTGTTGGACCGGTAAAAAGTTCGGTACCAAGTTTGGCACATCATCTGTAAGTTGAAGCCTTCGGTGCTAGACCACATATCGGTCACACTCATCCTCCTGTGCTGGACCATGTTTCGGTCTGACATACCCTCCGGGACAACATCGATTCCCCCATTTTATGCTCCAAACCAAACTCCAAATTAAGCCCGAGATTCCCACACATGCAACCAACATGACAAAACTCCACCAATCATCAAATAGCTCAATTGCTTTCTCAAAAAGCATAAAATGAGGAGACAAACCACTAAGTTGTGGGTCAAAGCTGTCGAAATGGCATCCATTCAAACCCACAACAAATCGTCTTAAGAAAAGCGATCTAATCGTGTGTCGATGAAAGTCAATTCCGTCTCCATCAACCGGTCCCGTACCAATTCCAGGTTCTATAATATTTGTTTACAATTGTTCGTATTCTATGATTATTATCAATAAAATTGAGGTATTGTTTTGAATTCGTTTGTATCGTGCAATTTCTTTGTTTCTATCATGTATGAATGTTTGTGTGATTCATGATTTACGTTTATGGACTAACCCCTCTTCTAACAATATTGTGATGCACTAAGAATCATTAAAAGCATAATTTAGTCTTATCCGTTTTTCTGTCACTATTTTACATCATAGGAATGAACTCGAGGTTGAATCCCCACAATGACCTCACAAAGTTTATGCAATTAGTTTGTCCCATTAAACCTAGATCTTGACATCTCCATTCAACTAGATTGAGTTTTCCTTCACATGACGTCTTAATATTCATGGACTTTTGGGCTCATTTCTTTCGATGTTTTATCAACTTGATATCTTTTAAGCTTTTGGTCAGTGGATCCACTTTTTATCAGTTGATATTACACAATCAATTTATATAACTCTCGTTGAGATCAGTTGTTCAATGATGTTAATTTGACGATGCATATGTCGATTATTACGTTATATATAATGATTTGTACCCTATTAATTGTTGATTGATTATCACACTCTATGAATTATAGGAACAAGATTTGACTATTCAGGAATATACTTTAAGATGTTCCATAAACACTGTGCTTTACCAATTTTATCCAAGGTTACAAAATTAGATTTTGTGGTGAATCTAGTTATGATCGTTTATCTTGATGAATTCCATGACATTGCTTTTCCACAATAAGGGTGTCGGTTAATCTTTCCCGCATTAGTTGATGATTCTACCCTATAGATTGCATAATTATTGATCTTTTATGTACCTTTATGCCTTCACGGAGTTTCAGAGCTCATGTGTGCAGGAGACGGGAGAAAAGGGAGTCTAATGAGCAATCTGGGCTAGGTAACAGGTACCTTAACGACCCGTTACCTTAGCCGTTACGAAGAGACTCTAAACAAACTGGAGAAGCCAGCCACAGAAAGGTGTGACGGGCACCCTAACGGTCGTACCCAGCCCGTCACCACTCAAGACGGAAGCGCCCGAAAAGACCAGCTACGGGTTGGTTTAACGGGCACCTTCACAACCTGTTAACCAACCCGTTAACTTTACAAAACCAGCAGAATTAAAAGGGTTTCGGGCTACACTTCGGAGGAGGAGAGCCGTCAGAGAGACAGAGAGCAGAGCGGATCCATCATCCTAAGGTGAGATTGAAGACTTCGAGAGGAGGTTCGTTCCAGTTGAAGGCAGATCGAGGTGCAAGGATCAAGTGAGTCTCAGGCAACGTTCGAGACCGAAGAAAATTAGAGTTTTCATGATCTTCAACCCTAGCGGGTTCTGGGTTTTGAATTTCTATCTTTTTCCTTATTCTTTCGAATTGAACTTGATGACTCTTGGTACTTGCCCCATGATTATGGGCTAAAATCCCGTAATCATGGGTGCTAGGTCGAATGTTATGGACTTTTAGACTTCGATTGAATGAATGAATTATTATCGCATGTTTGGTTATGAATTTGGTATTTAAATGTTGATTGATTGCATTGAGAAACATATGATATTTATTGGAGTTGTGTTGTCGAGTTTGAGAGGGCCGTTGGACAACAGACTTAACCTTATTTAAGGAGGTTCTACTTGTAAACACCTATCTCATGATTGTCAGTTTTATCTGAGTGGAATTACCTCGTGTACGAGAGGTCCGAGAGTAATTCAACTCAAGGTTCGATTCACTATGAGAGTAGGGATTGAGGTTTATGAAGACTTAGAATTTCCATTTTTGCTTGATAATTCGTTTGACTATGCTTTAATGTATGAAAATTGATATTGACCTACCACTCGTGATTCGTTCTACTTAATAGTTCTCTCTACGTGCTAATTGTCATTTAATTACTCAACATTACACATACATTTGATAAATCATAATTTTATTTATATAGCAGAAGTTAGATTGAATTGACCCTCATCGGTCCTTGTGGATTCGACCTTGTGCTTACTAGGTTTATTATTACTTGTAACGACCGCGTACACTTACGCATATTCGTGTGCCTGTGGACCACTGTCTACGGGCCCAACATGTGTCCATGTAGTACAATAGGTTATCACATACATTGTGATGTCTTACATGACCAACGAGAATCTATTATGTCATTTTAGACATATTTCTCATTTTATCAAGCAATTATTGGAACATTTCCATAATTCATGTGTCGTTTTGTCTACTTTCATATGAGTTACTTTATTTAATAAGGAGATCAGCTTACGCATAACTTTCCCCCACATGTATATTGACAACCCATTACTGATTAAATAAGACAGCCCATGTTTCACTACATCGTAAGAAAGATCGTATTAATTTTGCCTCATCACAAATTCACATTTATAATTTTAGAATTCTAAGTTTATTAATCTACGCAACACTACATAGTTAATCCGTCCAAAATTTTTGTCACACACAATAATTTAATAAATATAAGAACTGTCCCTCTTATTTTATTCATCAATTTGGACTTACATGAAATGTTTTAGTATTCATAACTCGATGGTATTTCCCACATGCATCCCGTTTTTAGCTAGAACTATTTTTTCCATCCTTACACCATCTACGTGTTTCGCATGAAAACTGAATCATACACCTGTATCAATAATATAATTCAGAAGTTATGATTGAGTGGTTTTTACTTGTCACCCTAGATGACATGTATCTTCTGTGTCACCCTTACCCTTCTATGTGTATTTGGGTGATTTACCATTCATGTGTCACCAAATAAGACGTATCAAGGACACATCAAATTTTGGCTGTGTCAACTAAACGCTATCCTGGTGAGTGGATAAACACTACACTCTGAGCAAAGAATAGACCGGAGTGTAGAGATCAAAATTTATAGGCACTGATTGTGAAAAAAAAAAAAAAATGCCTTTTTACAAACATGGGCTGAGCATTTGGTGCAAATTGATGGCACTGCAGCTCGTCCCGCGTTAGATAAGACCCAAACCAAACACCTCAAGAAACCATATATATTTGCATGAAATGGAGTAGGTGGAAACAGAGCACAACACTCAGCACAAACAATCGACAACAAACACCATCTCCACTGCCACGTACACTCCATGCACACGCCAATCCTTGCTACAAATACCCAACCATATCCACAACCCAAACCATGGCAAAGCTTGCAATCTTTGTTGCTGTTCTGGCCCTGTACCTGGCCATTGGCGCCACCGCCTCCGTGGAAGTGAAGGACGAGAACCCAGCAAGGCGGTGCCCGAGGATGCCCGGGCAGATGCTGAGCTCGTGCCAGAAGTTCCTGAGCAAAGGGTGCACGTGCGGGTGCGAGGACTGCCAGTGCCAGGGGATCCAGATGATGGGAGGCGGCGGCGACACCTGCGGCTCGCAGCTGAAGCAGTGCTGCGCCGAGCTGAAGCGCATGGACGAGGAGTGCATGTGCAAGGGGATCAAGTCCGTTGTCCAGAAAATACAGCAGCAGGAACAGAGTTTCCAAGGAGAGGACATGCACGACATGGCCAAGCAGGCCATGATGATGCCCTCTGTCTGCGGCATCACCGCTAAGCCCTGCACCATCACAACTCTCTTGTTTTAGAATCCATCCATGCATCACTACTCCATCTATCTATCTATGTAATAATAAAAAAATCACACATTATCGTGTGTGTGTTATGCAGCTTAATTAAATAAATATCATGATCAGTAGCTTCTTTTCTAAAACAAGACTTTGAAGCTAGCCTTCTAAGATTTGAGTTCGAACACGATCAAATAAATGCACTTCACTTGGAAGAATAGGGCATCTGAGCACTAATTTGAATTAATAGGAAATTTTAGAGCACTCTCCTAATTTGGTTCCTAATTATCACATTCAGTCCTATTATGGATGTACACAAAAAAGTTGCAGAGCCTAAATGGGTAAAATAAACATTAATGCTGACTCGAATGGAGAATTTGTAACTTAGAAAAACCAACAACTATTTACTCATTGTAGCTGCTTTCTCAGAGATCATGAAGCACGTTTTCATTTGAATTATGAACATGGGTTTGTGAGAGACCAAACTAGTCATTGCAGAGCAATTAAGATCAACGATAGTCATTGCAGACCCAACAAACCCATTAGTCCCCATATCAAGAATGCCAAATCATATGATACACAAAACTCAAAATATTATATTACTAGGTTCCCATATTTTCTTGGACCCATTTATGCCTAAGAGAGGGCGGAGTCAAGACTGATGGAGGGGAAATATAAAAAATGAAATTCATGACGGGTATTGGAAAATTAAGAGTTTTGAGGTTGGACTTTGTGAGAGCATTTGACTTGTGGTGTGTGAGCTGAAATATTTGAATGAAATGTTAAATGAGTAAGAGTAAGATGACTTTCTGAGAGCATTATGTTAAGAAAATGAAAGCAGGAGAAATTAAGAGGCCAGGTTAGGTGGGCCGGGCCGGCCAAGTAATCAAATGAAGAAGTCCCACATCGGGCAGGTAAGAGAAACGAGGGACTAAAATGGGTTATAAATTGAAACGGGCTGAACCATGGAACTCACTTACCTGGACGAGG
>JAYMTP010004501.1:0-14835 GCA_036897365.1 Geranium brycei
ATTATTATCATCCCAATGATGGTAATGATTCTTATTTTCTTCTCTAAGACATGGTTTTTACCTGATCTCTTCCCTATTAACTTATATAGTTAGAAAAAAAAATATCTATTTATGAATTTAATTTTTTTTAATACAAGGACATTTTCGTCATTTTAAAAAAGTTAACAAAATTTCTTTTAAAACCTAACGGAGAGGAGTTAAGTGAGAATTTTAAAACTTATGGGCTTAGAAAACGTGTTTATAATAATTAATGAAAGTTAAGTGACAATCAGGGGGTGTATTCAATTAAGATTTTAATTGATTTTGAATGACTTTTAAAGGTCCATGGATTCTTATAACTCTATAGATTATTTCAAGTCTATAAAGAGTCTTGCTGATTTTAATAGAATAATTTTAATAGACTTTTTCAATTCTTTGTAAAGTCATGTAAATTTTAATTGACTTATTTTTGCGGAATGACTCATACTCTTTAATGGAGACAACATATATTCCTCAACAGCATCTATATTAAACACTACAATTTCTCCGAATGGGATCATTGCTCATATGCAAGAAGAGTATGTCACCCTGCAAGAGAAAAGGGGATAGCAGAGACAAATGTCAAGAACTGCATGAATTGAGGTAATTACTTGAACCTTACATTACTTTATAGATTTTCATCCAAATGTTGAAGATGACCTTTTTCTAAATAAATGGCATGATTCTTTGAACCTTGGTGAAACATAAGATTCTGAATTATAATTTTCACAGCCTCTCATAACAGACAGGCTATGAACTGCAGCATATTCTCTTTGAACTTCAAAATAGAACAAATTGTTTGATACTAACAACATAATATGAAGTTATCAACCATTTTGTTTTTCCTATGGTTGCCAAATTTTGAATGAATTATACTGTTTTCAAGTGATAGTGTAGTGGTATAGGTTCTGGAATGGAAACTAACAAACGTGACTGTAATAGAAGAAAACACAAATTTGAAAGAAATAAATTCACAAGACTTAACCATAGACGCCGACACAACAGAACTGAAGCATTTGAAAATTGACATTACCACCACTTGTTCAGTGCAATATTTCGCCTATCAGTATCAGGTAAGAAGCAAATTGCATATGAGCAACATACTTATAAGTATAAACAGCTGCTGATAGAGTGCCCCACATAAATCTAAAAGCATATCAAATAAAATATTAAGATAACAATCTTAGGGTTATTGATTCATCTTAGTTCAATTCCCAGAAACCCTTTTCCCACCAAATGAATCAATTCGAAATGAGGAAATTGAAACAAAAATTGGGTTCTGCTTCTGTTGCACCATCACTCCCTGCTTGCTTCAAGCTTCAAGCTTCCTCACTTTCCGGATAAAACAGAGAGACAATGAAGAAACACAGAAAATAAATAAATAAAAATTGCTCCTTTCTCTTGTTGGTTGGCCCTAGCTTTTGCCCAACAACTCAACTGCAGTATGATTTGAGGTTGTTGAGAATATAAAGTTCTACATTAAAATAATAAGAAATCAAAGGATTATATATAAAGTAAAGGGTCACACCCAACTAATAGTTTGAGCTTTTGGTTGTGGAGCCCGGCCCGATATGTGCAACCTAGTTTTACATGGTATCAGAACGGGTCGATTTGGACCTGTGTTGGTGGGCCTCGCCTCCCTGTGGCTCCGCTCCCCTGTAAGCCCGATATTGCGGTCCACGTAAGGGGAGAAATAAGCCCGCGTGCAAAGACACGTCCTACTATGACACACGTGAGAGGGAGTGAGTTGATAGGGTCCACGTGTAGAATACACGTGAGAGGGAGTGTTGAGAATATAAAGTCCCACATTGAAATAATAAGAAATCAAATGATTGTATATAAAGGAAATGATCAAACTCAACTAATAGCTTGAGCTATTAGTCGTGAAGCCCGGTCCGATATGTGAAACTTAGTTTTACAGTGGTAAGTGAGCTTTTCCCTAATAACTGATAAGCTTTAACAATTAACACAAAAACTATGATTTCTTAAATCTAAACATCAGAAACAATCATATATATGGATGCGTGACATATTATTTAACATATATATTAATGCCATAATTTCATCACTTCGATTTCCTGAAATTTTTTTGAAGAGCTTCGATTCCTAAAGTTAAATTCACTTATTTCCATAATTACTACCACTCCTTTTGTATAAAACTTGCCACAATCGATCTCAATCTCACTCCAAAACCCTGATTAGCATAACACATGGAGCTTAGTTTTGCATTCTTGTTAATAATCTCCACAACACTGCTATCAATTTCTCTCAGCACCTCACAAGCTGCATTAACTTGTGGGCATGGGAATGATGCTTCCAAGGTCTCCTAAACCGTCGTCGTTGATCAGTCCGGCAAGGGAAATTTCAAGACGGTCCAAGCCGCCGTCGATCCCAGTAAATAATAACAAGTGGGTTAAGATCCAAATCAATGCGGGCACTTATGTGTAAGTGTTAATTAGTACAACAATTTTTCCAGTGTTTATTTTCTGTCGATCGTGTTGATATTACAAATGAACTTCCTAATAAAATTTTTCTGTTAATTTGAATAAAAGTAATGTCTATTTTATTTTTCTCGGTCAAGTAAGTAAATCGTTACATATTACATATGTTATCATGTTACAATATGTCTTATCATTACTGAAAAGAGTCATACCCGACCAACAGTGATCGGTCGAGACAAGTTGGTCAGGTATAGGTATTCTCAACCAACTTGTCCCGACCGACCAACATACTGTAACCTTTGAATGTGCAGAAATTCAGTAGTGTATGTTATATTGTTAATTTTTCTTTAACACTTATTAATTTTGATTCAATAAATGTGTAGAGAAAAGGTTTTTATTCCTATTAACAAACCGTGCATATACATACAAGGCCAAGGCCGTGACGTCACCAAGATTACGTACGATGCACATACCGTGACGGACTTGAGTGCCACTTTCAGTTCCTCTCCGGACAACATCGTCGTCATGGACATGAGCTTCGAGGTACTTGACTTGACAACATTAATTTCCTCGAAAATAGTTATTTTTTGCTATATAAATATTGATTACGATTATTCTTATTGTTTTAAAATTTTGCAGAATTCGTATAATTTGGGGCCAAAAGGGCAAGGTAGAGGTGTGGTACCAGCAGTTGCAGCAAGAGCATATGGAGACAAATTAGGGTTTTATGATTGTGGGTTTCTTGGGGTGCAAGAGACACTACTTCTCCAACTGCTACATCGAAGGTGCTATTGATTTCATCTTTGGCAACGGTCAATCTTTGTATGAGGCACAAATTGCATACTTTCATAAGTTTATTTTTGAAATATTAAATTGAATATCATAGTTGATTAAGAGTGTACACATGAATCATGATCTATGAGTGTTTTAGCAGAGTTCTAATTTTCATATGAATAAAATTCATTACAACCAAATTTATTAACAATGGTGTGAATCGAGTCCATGGCTCGATTTTGAGTTGGTTCGATTTGGTTTTGAATTGAAACAATCTATTTGATTTTAAAAAAGTATGAACTGAAACTGAACAGATGAGATTCGGGTTAGTTCGGTTTTGAACATGTCGGTTTTTTCATGAACCAAATTTCATGAATTATCATATTTTAGACAGTTTTGATTTATTATTTGACTTATCGGTTTTTGTTGGACTTTTAGGATTGTTGGATAAATGCAACCGTTGCTTCGGTGTCTTCCCGAGCCAGTTTCGAGATCATAACAGCGCAAGGTCGGGCCTCCCAGACCGATCGTGACGGTTTTGTTTTTCTCCGAGGAACCGTCTCCTCGACCGGTCCGGTTCTGCTAGGCCGGGGTTACCGGCCATTTTCTAGAGTCATATTTCAGGACACAAATTTGAATGCTGATGTGGTTCCTCAAGGTTGGGATGCTTGGAAGGCCAAAGGCAATGAGTATGTCACTTTTTTTTTATGAATTAATATTTTCATATGTTACAATGAATTGATATTTTGTACATTTTCTTGTTGAATATTGTAGGGGTTGTTTGACGTATTCGGAGGTGAATTGCAAAGGTCGAGGATCTGATAAATCGAATCGGGTTAAGTGGGAAACAGAGATTGAACCAAACCGGCTCAAATTTTTTTCAAAATCTTTGTTTGTTGATTCAGATGGGTGGATTTCAAGCCAACCATGAATGTGTTCTTAGGTACTAATTGGTTCATAGGATAGCTACTGAGTAATGAGGATCAATTGTAAATGTTCTCTATATTATTGCAATTTAGTAGAAAATCTATGTTTACAGTGTTTATTTTAGGGATAATGACACTTTCTTAAGTATAACGAAATGACAGTCTCATACTCTAATTAATTTTCTTTCTTTTTTAGGTTTCTGACAATTTTTTTGTGACAACCTACCTCTAAAATGCATAAAATACCTAAACTACCATTGGTTTCAAAAACCAAAATTGAACTGGTTGAATTTAGTTTACAAACCAAGAATTGAACCGATTCAATTGTAATTACAAAAAATTAAAATAAATTGTTCATCATCCATGGTTTATCGATTTCCAATCCCACCGCTTCACCTTCGTCGACAAGTCCTCTTCTCGAAGGGGTGTGTCAGTCGCCGGCCAGAGACTCTACGACGCCTTGGAGGAGCTTCTTCAGGAGGCCATTCCCGCCGTCGTCGCCTGCCAAGCACATCGCCTCTTTCCTGGCCAAGCGCCTCGGGAACAAGAAATCCAACCCGATTCATGAGGATGGAAATGGAATGGGTGCTCAGGGACTAGAGGAGCAACACTCGCTCGACAAAAAGCTTTTATGGCAAGAATTTCGGTGCCAAGTATAAATTGGGGAAGGAAGTGGGGAGAGGCCATTTTGGGCATACCTGCTCTGTGAAAGGAAAAAATGGTGGCCTCGAGGACCATCATCTTTGAGCATCTGGATTTTATGTTTGATTGTGTTACCGATCGATTGCCTATTATTGAAGATCTAAATATAATTCATTACTGGAGATACCATCATCAACGGTGGCAACGAGTTGTACCAGAACAACGAGCGTTGGCTCGGCGAGGCCGAGTCGAAGAGCCTCCTCTACCTCGGCATGGGCTCTCCGGCAGAAAGGAAGGAGCCAGAAATGGAGGGGATTTTAAAAATTGTTTTACTGCCCATGGCACTTTTCGAAAATCTAAAAGCCATTGGAGGACATTTTAGACAATTTTTAATTAGAACCGGTTCAATTATAAGTTTTAGTTTAAATCGATTTAATTCTTGGTTTTAATTTGATCCGGTTCACTATTCATGAAACTTTTTCAAAATCTAAAAGTCATTGGAAAACATTTTAGTCATTTTACTATAGGTTGTCACAAAAAAATGTTAGGATACTAGAAAAGAATTCGTCAGGTATGAAAATGTGATTTCACTATAATTAGGTGTAACAAAGTGTCATTATCGCTTATATTATAATGTTTTACTTGCACCGTCGGCTCTAGAACATATCCATCAAAGGAGACAACAATCTTAAAATATATTCATAATTTTGAAATTAACAGTCACTGCTTGGTGTATGTTATTGCACTCTTGCAAAAAGCCTATGTATGCTATGCTACATTTGTTTCTGTAGAAATTTGTTGTCTACTTGTATGCTACATTACATTTGTTTTGTAAAATTTTGTTGTCTATTCCAAAAATAATTTCCATCCCTCCAAACGAAATTCAAACCCACAATTCCTCTGTAAAAGTGTTATACAGAACAGTAATGCTCTGATTTGAACAAATTTAGATGTCCTCTGAATTTGAAAGATAGTCACTTTAAATTTAAGACAATTTTTCTTAGGTTAGCATCATTTAGTATTTTTCTTTGAATAATTACACTTCCTCGGATAAAACATAAAATCACTCAACACTTACTACGCACACAGGTTCACATTTCCACTCGTCCGAATAAATAAGAAATATAGTTTAGACTGTCGGAATAAGATATTTCCTACTTATTCTAACATTTTATTCTAGAACAACTACAATATTGAGAGAAGCAATTAGTAACATCTCCAGTACTTGGAGTTTCTAAAGAATTATCAGCAAGTTCATAAGTTGAATTTTGAGTAAAATGTCAAACAACTCAAACCTCAATCAAGCACATCCCTCTAAAAGCTCAGATGAGCTTTTTCCAGGCAATACACGACGATAACAGGACCTCCCATATCCCCAAGAGCACAGCCTGTAGAGAAAAAAATCATGTCAAGTAATGGAAATGTAAGTAAAACCAAGGGAAAGGTTAAAATCAGCCGATTCGCTTACCGATCCATTGGCCCAGTGAAGGGCGGAAGAGGACTGCACCAATTCCCGCACCAATTGAAGCAAACACTAGTGACGAACCACACCTGACGGTGGCGCCTGAGATCTTCTTCCCTAGCAATTTGACCTCTCCTGCAATGTCGATCTTGTCTTCTTCTTCTTCTGAACGGAGTACTCTGGAGATGAGCCGGTACACTTCGATGCCTACTTGTACGAGCCATGACGCCGCAACTCCAAGCGTGTGTGCTGCTTAAGCATATCGAGATAAAACTAGAGTAGTGAGATATGATGCCCGATCAAGCATGTCGGGTATGATAATACATATATGAATGATTTAACCTCTGAAAGTAGTTCTGCCAACTCTGAAGAAGTAAACGACTGTAGGCAACCCTCTGCCAGCTTTGCGCATCGCCGATTTTGGAATGTCTGTACATATTGACCAAAGCCATTCAGTTTTTTGTAATCACTTAAATGTGTCACAATAGATGCACTTAGACGGAGGGATGGAGAGAGTACTAATTTTTTTTGATCAACAAGATGTGTATGAGAGAGTATGAATGGTTATGTCTAGCATCTCCGTGACCTAAAACAAATACCAGATTCGGAAGTAAATCAAAGAAAATAGTAATACCTTTAAGAAGTTTCCATGCCATCCTTTGTGAAACATAATGAACTGCCATCCGTTCTAGAACCCGTCTTGTAGTTACAATGGTTGTCTGAATTAGAAAACAGAACATGATTTAGTCAACTATCCCCAGATCTTACCAACACAAGTTGGGCCAAGTGAAGCGGAGCTCAATTAATATGTGAGGTCCTGAGTTCGAATCTTGGTACAAACAATTAATTTAGGATTAGAGTAGGATTTCCCGAATTATCGCTGATAAAAAAAGATCCCCGGATCTTTACCAGCTAAGATTTATGCTTTAACAAAACAGAAAACTCATACCAACAAATCCTACCACAATCTCCGGCTCCAGTGACTAAATAAATCTTTTCTACTAAAAAATACTGCAATTCTCCATTAGCTCATTAACCATTTCTAATCAAGGGAAAAAGGGTAAAAAATACTATTACTTCCACCAGTCACATTAAACCCTGCATACCAGAATGCAGTGCTATTGCCACTAACACATCGAAGGAGGTTAAATCTAAGGACGATGCTTACAGACAATGAGTAATGACGAATTGAAGGACCATGTTGCACAGTTTAAATCAATAATGGGAATACTAGTAGTTTAGTACAGCTTACCTCGCGAATAATTTGCTTCACAGACTTTTTGAAGGGCACTACTAAATCAACAGGCTGTTTGGGAGTATCTTCTAGGAAGTTCTCATCATCATCATCATCCTCTTCCATCTTCGCCCGAGGCTCCAACAGAGGTAAATAGAACATTAAAAATGATCTTAAGGTTGTCACGGCAAGAGCTCTAAATTCAAAAGCTGAGTACATAGGTCTCAGGTGAAAATGGTACTCTTTGGGAGTGTATTTTATTAAATCACGTTGAAACACATCTCGTGATGAACTTCTTATGTCAGTAATATAGTCTTCGGGTAATGTTGCACCAGCATCACAATGAGCAACTGGAATCCTGAAATTACTGTAAAAAGGACACTAAGTCAATTACATGGTAAAAACCAAAGACCTATCCGAGGAAACCATCATGAAATACAGTATCAGAAGAAAGTAACTGGTATCAAGTGCAATGGTTTATTTACAAAATGTCGAGTTGTATATAGTAATTTGACATAATACATAATTTAGTGATCCTATCAAATTTTCAAATGCTAAATTAAAGACTTCATTCCCTCTTTCCTATTCCCTAACCAACTTTCTCACCTCTCGTAAACATGGAATACTAGGTCTCAATGACACAAGGGTTGATGATTCCGTTGGAATAAGCTCAAATAGAAATCTGAATATTAGTTTACCAAACTTAGCTTCAAAGTAACAGAATTATGAGGATTTACTATTCCTTCACACTCCTTTCATTCAATGGAAAATGAAAAAGAACATTTTTTATATCCCCTACTTCAAGTGGTTCCCAATTCATGAATATTTATTTATACACGGAATAGAATGGACCAAGCAAATTCATTTTGAAGAGAAAAATCTCAGTGGTAGCAGTTTCGTATTCCTTCTGTCCCAAATCCTGTACGACTATTTGCAAACATTAAGGATGCAAAATTTTAGTGCTCGACATTCTATCCTTTGCCCCCATGAGTTCTCTTGGTCATAGCGCTCAATTTTCTATGACTAATGTTTAGGGGGGATATTATCAGTAATACACAACCAGCTAACCACTAAGATGGAAATTAGACATTTATTTTGGACTTATGTTTTATAAAAAGTACGACACTTGTCATTTATGCTGGGACAAAGGGAGCACTATCTTCTCCGAACCCTTTACTTCCCAACTTTAACAATTATTCATAGAATAAAACTAAAGGGCGATAATAGATTACAGGTCAACCCCATCGCATATACCACTGCCATCATTCATTCGCCGCAAGTATCCAATTCAGTAACCCAAAACGTTTTAACAGTTTTCTAAAAATCCGGATCCCCGACTTGTTCGATTAGTCCCCAATTAATCCCCGACTAGTCCCCGATTAATCCTGGAATCCAATTTATTTTCCGATTAATCCATGACTAATCCCCAAAGGGCCTTCTCCACCCGACTAGCGCCTAGCGTTTTTTTAGAACATTGCGTTTGAAATAGCTAGTTTTTAGTCAAAATCATGCCACATCAACGCCAAACTGTATACACAGCACAAATAACCCTATATTATTCTCGTTCCATTCTCAACAAGTGCAATCAAGTTAATAAACAATGTCGAATTGCTTGTAAATCCACAAAACCCACACTTAAATCCGAACAAACCAAATTACCAAATACTAAACACAGAATAATCAATAAACATAACATATCACCAAATTACCCATAAACTTCAATACCACAGGCACAACACACACAAAGAATCCAAAAATTCCTAATTTTCTACACAATCAGAAGCAGAGTAGAGAGGAAGTTACCCAAACAAAAACCTAGACGCAAAAGGGGCGGCGGAGGCGGCGGCGGAGGCAGTGGCGGCGGAGGCCGAGAAAAACCCAGAAGATTGAGCCGAGCCCAAGCTAGGGTTTTTCTTTAACAGATCCAAGACTATAGCAATTCCCGCCATTGGAATGGGACAAACAAAGCACTAAGCACACACTCTCTCAAGAAACTCCTCAATAATTATAGAACTCAATTACTTGTTCTCTCTCCTCCTGCTTTATATTTTCTCGGGAAAATTGAAACTTGCTTAAAAGAGAGAGTGGAGAGCAAGTAGAGACTTTTTGAGTTTGGGAACTTGAGAAACGAAACGACCGACCGTTTCTTGTCGGTTTTCGTCGGATCGGTTCGTGTTCCGGAATATGTGTAAACCGGAACCCGGTTCGGATCCGGTTTGGTCTGTCATTTGAAAACCCCCAAATAAAAATCAGATTTTTGATTGATGGATTCAAAACCCAGAGTGAGTTTGGCGCTGTTCGTTCTCACCGTCGACCTCAGGCCCTCATTTTCTCGGAATCCAAACAGTCGCAGACGATAAGCATCGACCCATCAGCCGTTGATCGAACGGATTTTCAACACCCAACTCGAAGGTGCTTGCTTTATCTTCTTATTGTCCGTATTTTTTGTGGGTTTTTGCAAATTGATTCTACAAATTAATTCACGAGCGACCCAGATTTTCATCGAGCATTGACTCGTTGTGGTGAATTTGATATTGTATTTTTTTTATTCTGTTGATGACACTTTGATTGCTTGAAGATTAATTATTTTATTTTCTGGGATTGATGTGGTATGCTCATCCCATGGTGCTGCATTGGGATGTAATGAAATTGACTGATGCATAAAGAAATATATATTTTTTTGTTCAGTGTGATTTTCAATTATGGGTTTTGTATGAGAAATAAACACCAGTTAAGCTATGACATTATTGTTTTTGGATTGGTATTTAGCCTAACCTATGCTGTCCCACTTTTCTAAACCATCCGTGGTTCTTGGGTTGGAGTTTCAAGAGTAGCCGAGTTGAACATAACTAGTAGAATTGTTGATTATTGTAGTGGTTGAAGAGAAAACTGAAAACCCTTTTTAACTAATAGCTAGTAATTTTCTTATCAGCCAATGAAGAAGTTTTATTCAAGGGAATAGCTAGTAGTTATTGCATTATATAGTTCAATGATTATTGAAGTTCTATAATATATGAATCCGTTTTTGCTTGTTAACAATGACGATGAGTAAGGGGTATCGTTGACGCTTTATCTTGTAAAATTGAAGCCAGAGAGGAGCTGAAGACATTGGTTTCAACAGTTTGAGAGTTAAGAATGAATGTGGGTGATCTTAACAAGGTCTGGGAAATCAAATCCCTGAAGAGAAAGCCTGGACAAGAAGAGGCCAGTAAGATTCTAGATCGAATAGCCAAACAGGTCCAGCCAATTATGCGGAAACACAAATGGAGAGTTAAGGTTCTCTCTGAATTCTGGTAAGCACACAATTTGAAATTTGATTCTTTCCACATTAAAAAAAATGTATGCTATATGAAGTTTTTTTATTTGTCAGGAAATTAAACAATGCTTCATTTTTGTTGTATCTGTTTTTGGTCTCTTATCGGGTCGAGTTTGTTTTGGGTGTGCAGTCCTAAGAATCCGTCTCTTTTGGGGTTGAATGTGGGCGGTGGTGTTCACGTGAAGCTGAGACTTCGGAGGGCTAACAGGGACTGGGATTTCATTCCTTATGATCAAGTTCTCGACACAATGCTTCATGAGCTTTGCCATAATGCTCATGGTCCTCACAATGCCAGTTTCTACAAGCTCTGGGATGAGCTCAGAAAGGTTCATTTTGTCTCCCTGAGTCTTTCTAGTTTCATGAAAGGTGTCTTCTAGCAAGTTCATATGCGACACTTTAGTTACTGTATTCTTGTATCACATTTCATTGGCATGTTAAGCTAATTGTAAATATAGATGGTGGTTCCTTATTACTGATCCCTTTGCGTCTACACTGTTGAGCCTTCATTTTCGGCTAGTAATTGCACTTGTTTGAACATTGTCTTAATCATCGCAAAGCCATGTGCAAGTTGTTTTGAAAAACACATTCTTATAGATTTTCTTCTTTAAATCAGGATTTTTTTATAGAAAATGCTCATAGTATTTTATTTAATCTACAAAAATATGTTCATATAAAATAAAAAGAGTCCTGCCAGATCAGGCCCTTGTGGATAACACTGATGACAAGAAAGAATGAAAAAGTGGTAAGACCAGATTTTTTCAATCTTGTTTCTTTAAAATGAACTGTGATGTATAATCTCTTTCTGAAGTTTCATATATTAGCCATACATAGTATTTTTGTTTGCTGTTCTTAAGTGTTTGTTGTTGAATAGTTATGCTGCGTTGTTCTGTATGGTCTACAAATGTTCTTATGTTACTTCTCTTCCCAAACCCACTTTTTGTTTAGATATTTTCAGTTTGGGGATGCCTTATCTATGTACTATGTTCAGCAATACACCATCTTCATGAGATTGTACGGTTTAGATATAGACTAAATTGTTAATTTCCTGCAATAAGAATGTAAATTGGTGAATGAGATTGTAACATATGTTGCTATGAGGCCTTTGGTTTCAGTTTCTTTGCATAAATGGCGAATTTATTAATTTACAGGAATGTGAAGAGTTAATTGTCAAAGGGATAACTGGCACAGCAGAGGGATTTGATCTTCCTGGGAGGCGGTTGGGTGGTTTCGCCCGTCAAGCTCCTATTTCATCTCTTCGACAAACTGCATTAGCTGCTGCTCAGAAAAGAGCACGGTTGGGTTCTCTATTACCAACTGGACCTAAACGCCTTGGTGGTGATAGCACCATCATGGTTTCTCTTAGTCCAATACAAGCCGCCGCAATGGCTGCTGAAAGAAGATTTCAAGATGAAATCTGGTGTGCTTCTCAGTTTACTGACATTTCTGGGGATGAGGAGAGTTGCTGTGATCCCCCAGATCACACCATATATGTGGAGAAAAGTTCAGCAAACACTATGAATCATGGTTCAAACAATAAAGCAAGAAGCCATGAATCAGAAAGCAGTTCATCCTTTCAATCTTCAAATGGTAAATCAGGAATCAATTTCGTGGATTTGACGAATGGATCCTCAGATTTTGGCTTCTTGCACGACCATGATGGCCGATCCAGAAAAAGAAGTCGCGAGTGTGATTCTCACCCAAAATCTACTTCGGCTGATTTATCGAATCGTCCACCATTTCAACGCGTGCCTGAGCATGTCTCAACAGATCCATCTGAGGAATGCGATATGTGGGAGTGTGTGACCTGCACCTTGTTGAATCCGGTAAGTCTGCTAAACACAAGTATTTTCTTTTCCATTTACAATCTTGAGTAAATACCTGTTTGCAATAATATTTCATTATTATACGTGTTTTAGATTTATAAAATAGATGACACTGCTCCATGCGATTAGCACAAAGTCTCGATCCATTCAAGTTGTTCATATGCATGTAACATGTTCATGTACTTGTACTGTATGCCTATCAGTTATGCTGCACAGAATTGACTAGAAGTAAAGTATTATATACCTTTACGATCACTATGCAATTTGATTGTCAAAACTTCACAAAAGTATCAACTACGACACCTTCCTCGATTTTGTCA
Organism: Geranium brycei; assembly: GCA_036897365.1. NCBI lineage: Eukaryota > Viridiplantae > Streptophyta > Magnoliopsida > Geraniales > Geraniaceae > Geranium > Geranium brycei. The sequence continues at coordinate 12,957 of JAYMTP010004501.1, forward strand.
TCTTTGCTTTGTTTTTGGTTTTTGGTTTGAAGGTGCATATAGTGTAACGTAAAAGAAGTTTTTTTTCCCTATAATTACACAAGTCACTTACAATAAACGGTGGTTGATTGTTACAGCCCTTAGCTCCTCTGTGTAAGCTATGCGGAACTCAAAGGCAGGAAGATGCTGATACTAAGTACAATAACTGGTTTTGTAAATTCTGCACTTTGGAGAACAGCGTGAAACTGGATAAATGTTCGGCATGCGAGCAGTGGAGATATTCACACGGTCCACCATCATCATCCCGAGCACCCAATCTTGGCACGTGACAGATAATCTTGAACTCCATTCTCTAGGTTAGTTCACCAGACACTGTTTGGATTTACCAGTCAGCTTCATAGTTCCACAGTTAACTGTGATTTTGTTTATATCTCTCTGGGAATGAAATGTATCAATTTTGGATTTGGTCAACATTGTGTTCATGTCTTTTTTTTCCTTTTTTCTTCTCTCTGATAACCATCCATGTTAACTATTGGCAACCATTTGTTTAATTTTAGAATTGATTTTTTATTTGATTTCTTGTAAATTTTTTAGATATAATTAGAAAATTTCAAAAATAGCATAAACCAACTTCATTTCAGTACATTTTGCTTTTTTCATGTTGTGTATGGATTATTAAGGATGGCTTTGTTTAATAAAGATGTCCCAACCATTAATCACACAACTAACAACTATTCCAGTTTTTTTTTGTTGATATCAAGATTCAAGAATTTCAGTTCCTGAAGATTTAATGCATGGACTCGAATAATCTTTTTGCCTTTTCCAACAACATGAAATCAAACATTTATATTTTGTACTACTGTGAAGTAAATTTGGGTAATATTTACACCTAAATATGTTGCGTTCCCTTGCTTAAAAAAAAGCAATGATATTTAAGGCGTCCTGTAACATCTCACCACAATGATTCTCAATTTTATTCATGTTATTCACAGTTATTTATATCATGCCCCACAAACACATGATCATGTGCAAAAACTAAACTAATACGAACTAATGAAAACCAGAATTCAATTTCTATCATAGTTGCCGTAATCATTGTTTGGGTTCTTTGTTCATTGAGTCACTTTCGCTTATACTATATTCATTAGCGAAATTATAGTATGCTATCGCAATATCATTGTCATGAAATTCAAGAGTACATCTATAGTTTGGCATTCACTCATGAGATGAAATTCATTGATTGTGATTATTGATGCCTCCTTTGAACAAAATACATGATTCTTTTCATTGAATATAATGAATCTATCTTATCACAAATTTAGCAACCATAACTCAAACCGATGGGCTCAATCCAATATATACATTTCCTCTCTCCATGTTGGATATATATGGATTAACGATGATTTTGTATAATAAGAGTTTTCAATCCATTAATCACACAATCTGCACAACTTTCTTTTGGAAGAAATCAGAGTGCATAAGTGCTAGTTTGTAAAATCTACTTTTGCTAATTAATTACACAATCATTGCAGCTTTTTATTGGCATTTGAGGGTCTGATGGTTGTAACAAGTTAAACCTCTATAGCCATGTGTGATTGTTTATAGACTCTCATAATTTTGCTACTAAATGAGGTAATTCATGTGATTTTACTTTAAATATACTTGATAATTGCTGTTTATCATATTCATGGCTTAATTGTCACTGATAAGAGTTTTAATTGTGAGGTTTAATTTTACAAAAAATTAGAAAGGGTGGCATCCACTAAAAAATTTAATAAATAGTTGAGGGTAATTTCGTCTTTTTACACTCTTTAAAAATTGGGCCGGTTCTCTCCATTAGACCAGATTTAATTTTGGTTCAATTTTAGGGGTATTTTGGAATTATTGTTCCAAAATAAAA
>JAYMTP010004502.1:0-14833 GCA_036897365.1 Geranium brycei
ATCGCAAAACTAAAAATATTAATTTTTTTAGTGGATCAAGAAATTGTGGTAACAAAACTCTCCTGTAAATCATGTAATTTTACAATTAAAAACATGAAATCGAAAATAATGAAATAGTATAAAATAATCGTACAACTAATAACATGAAATCAAAGAAGGTAAAATATTAAAAAGTTTGTGTAAATATATAACTAACCGTACAAACAAAATTATGAAGTCAAAATTTGAAATATTATATCATGAAACAGTAAAAAGAAAGTGTAAATCTTGAAATACAATGAAATCATAAAATTGCGTAAATCTTCTATATCCTGAAATAGGAAATAAATTATATTTAATAAAGTAAATCAAATCTTGTAAATAAAAAGGAAATAATTTAATGATATAAAAATAAAAATACACCCTTATATTAATGTTAAAAAACCAAAATAAATATTAAATTATGAATAATTACATCCATTTGCCATGAGTCAGCACAAATCCAAGCCATCAATAATCATAATTGATTGTTAAATTCTTATCTATAGTCGTTTATACTTGAATGTAAGTCATGGTTTGTATTCTATTTAGGACTCTATAATTACATTGTTTTAACATCATGGGCTTAGGCTTGGGCTTGGGTATCTAAGTTATTGGGCTTGGATAAATGAAAGAAACAGTCACATCACATATTGAAATGACGCCACAGCAACACATGGTGTTCAAGATCAAGTTCAAGTTGAAGATATTGAAGAAACCTCCACAACCACAATGGGTTCCCTGAACCCGTTGTCCTAACATGGATTCCATTCCATGCAGGTTGTTTCTACAAAATCAAGCCTAACTCTTTGATTAAAATCATTGAATTCTATACTATTTCTTATTTTTTGTGTATTAAAAGCAATTCCTTTACGAAGTGAAAATTTGAGATTAATCATACAGGTTTTGGTCTTGTCCTGCCATGTTTCGTTTGATAATGAACCCTCTTGAAAACAAATTTGAAGGTTAAAATTTCAACACACTCAAACCCTGGTCACCAGACCACAAAGTTCAAGCAATTATTGGCTTCTTTTTTCAGGTTTAGAAATGGGACCTGCAATGAGCCTGAAGCTTCTTTTGTTGCATTTGTTGGGGTTTCCTAATTGTTTTTTTTCGATTGCTGATCATTGTTTGTTCAGTCCATATACTGAGATCTCTTCCTTTGAAAATACTATTGCTATCTTACTGATAAGTTTTAGGCTGACCTTCTGTGTAATATCATTTAATGGTTGCAAATATATAATTATATATATATCAAGATATACTCTCATTGTGTGTATAATTATGCGTAAATCAATCCAGTCTTTACTTCTAAACTAGTTTTAGATATGGAGCTACCATAGATATTGCATCAACAGTATGTTTTGAATTAGTCTAGTGGTAAACGACATATTTACAAGTTTTTTCATAATTTGTCGAAATTGAATATGAAGAAATGGTGCGGAAAGTGACATTTCTGCGCCAGTTTAAGTGATCAACTAGTTTGTGAGTTGACGGCATTGAAAGTCTCTAACTTGAACTGAATATCCTTACTTGCAAAGCATATTTGAGTTTTATCATTGTTAGTATTAGTGATGTTAAGATAGATCCTATCTTTATACGGAGGTATCATTTGGAGCATTAACAAGCTTATATCATACTAACTATAGCAGCACAGTTCATTTATGTCTTTGATTTCAATTTAAGCCCAGAAAAAGCAGGCTCAACTCTTGACAGAAGCAGAATGCAATTAAAAAGGTTCAGTTTAATCTATGTTATATGTAACTTTACTAACTTGTATGAGTGGTTAACTGCATGTAGGTTTTCTCAAATCTTTTACCCAAATGCATGGAACATACATTTCCAAGCTGAAGAAACAATGCATGATTTAATTGATGTAAGACCAACCATAACAAGTTGATTGAGATAGAAAACAATCCTACATGTAAAATGCTCAGTTATTAAAACATATTCCCATTGTCTTACCCAATACTGAAAATGAACTATAGTTGAAGGGAAAAGGTCATTGAGCCCAGAGATAATTCGTAAAGATTTCGTCCGCAGATGCTATCTTGGACTCAATCTCTGGTTCAAGCTCTATATGCACCGATAGATTCTCCAAGCTGTCCATGTTCACCTTGTAGGCCTCATTGTTAAGTGGCTCCACATTCTTTTCAATTATTGGCTCGCCAGATATTCTGTTGCTACAGTGAATGGGGTACGTGCCAGAGTCTCAAGCTTCTTGTTAACTTGCTCAACTGTATTGGTTACCTCATTGTCAACTCTGTCAAGCTCAGTGAGCCCAGCTGATCGCAGTGAAGCTTGTGGACAAGGTTCCATTCATATTATGGAAGACAACCCGGGTAATCTCCTTTTGCTCCGTTTCTATGTTTACTTGATTCAACTGCTCACTCAATTCAGTTAGCTGTTGCTTGAGAAACTTCTCTAGAGCCAATGCTGCTTCCTTCTGCTCTGCCTCCAACATATCCTCCAGTTGCGAGATCAGGCATTGGGCCTCTGAAGCTGATGGCCTAACCAAAAGGTGTGGGATAGATGATGGCACAACTCAACTCCAGATAAAGTTGTGAGCTCCCTGATCCCATTCAACATGTATTGCTGTTTCTGGTTGAAGAGTGATTTACTTGCTATGTCTTCTTCAGTACAACCAAGCTTTATATTTGTAGGCATGCTGCATAAACGATTTGAACATTAAGATAATCAAAGCAGTGTGACCGAAGAATTAATGCTTATGGGTTTTTTCCTAAATATTCAGAATTGAATATGGGATGAGAGTTAGAAACAAATCCCAATCAATAAATGTGATGATGCTATCGTCATCGTCATGCATAGTATGGGGGTGAGTGAATTGGTATTTTGTGTTTGGCATTTCTAGATCATATGTATGCCGAACCATGCTATTGTTCATGTTCATGTGTTTCTGCAACTCATGTTATAGCTAATTCACACTTGAAATTATATTCTTTTGGCACGTCAATCAACCCCTAAATAAATAGAAGTAAATTGAAACAAATAATTCAAGAACTCTAAGTCACATACCGATTTTAATTCTAGTAAGAAAATGGTTTCTGTCGCATGTTTGTTGGATTTGCCTTGGAATTGATTTATTTCGTTCTGGTTTAATCTTTTTGTAACTTGATGGATGTACCTAGTTAAGTTGGGAAACATGGGTCTGCCAGTGAGTTATTTTGGTGAATTGAATAAAAGCAGCGTTGTAAAAAAGGCTAGTCGGTCAGAGAGGGTCTTCTAGGGACTAATCGGAAAATAAATTGGATTAAGGGATTAATAGGGAATTATAGAAGATTAATCGGCTAAATCAGGGACTTTTACATCATTGAATAAAAGTAAGGCATTGTAATGAGTTTGGTTCCATAGTTTGTTCATGATGAGATTTGTTTATGAATTCATGTCTAATGAGTGGTATGGTGGTTGTTTTGGGCTTTTTATGTATACGTTGCAACATTTTTGATAAATACACGCTTATTTCTCTCTTTGTCTTTATTTCAATGAATGCAATCTATTCTCTTCCTAGATTTAAAGCTTTTGAAATGAAGATTTAAAGATAATTGCCGTTAGGATATTGAGGTACTAATTTGGTATTTTCCGCATATTGTCACCAGTGCTTTATTCAATTTGGAAGCTCCAAGGATCATAAATAATGAAGGTTCAGTTTGACATTATTAGAAGCGGACTTGTATTTATGATTAGGAAAATATCTAGCTCGATAGTCAAAGCCTTAAACCCTATGCAACGGTTTCTTTAATTGATTACCACATTAAAGACATTGCACACTTTATTGATTCTACGCTACATTAAGGATCATGCAAAGCTAAGGTTTTAGAAGGTATGTTATATTGCAACTTCATCCATACATGCAACACATTCTCGTGTTAATTATGAGGGCAAATATAGAAAAAATGTACGTTGTGTAAAGATCACGTGCACATTAGCTACTCAAAATTTTAAGCTAATAAAGTAGCACACACAGATATTCCCTCAGAATAGAGGGAGACGCAGTAATTAAAAGTTTTAAGTATCCTAATAATATCATGTGGTAGTTAACTAATTTTCATATTAATGTCCTGACAGCATTTCTCACGGGTGATTTTCTTATTATGTCTCATTCTAGTCTCTGGCATATGATTGATTACATGAATCAGTAACAAAAGACAGTCGTAGCTATCTATTGTTACTACTTTTGTCCATCACATGATTCACATCAACACGTCGCCTCATCATGTAGACAAATCAATTTATTTCTACTGACTGAATATGATACATTACACTTTGCTTTTATGCAACTGAAACAGTTCATGACTCAATAGAGAATATATAGCAGTATATAAGATGGGATGGAGGGAGAGAATACGAGCCTAAGATGTCTAAATACAGCTGCTGTGGAATAAGTTTGAAAGAATGAAATAGGCTCTGAACTGAAATCACAAGTTCTTTGACTATTTCTGGATTTCTGAATAACGAAGTGGAGGGAACTATACTTGATTGTTTGATAACTAAGGTGGTATCTGCCAGATCTACCCTCATGATGCAATAACTGAAAATTCGGAACAGTTATAAAACATAAACTGTCATAATTTACTTTGAATGGTCCACTAGGTCTTGGTCATGTCTGAAATCTTAAGTAAAAAATCATCAAAATTGTCCAGAATTAGATCTTAAAAGGTGATATATTTTGAAATGAACAAGTAAAGATCATGAACAATAAGATAGGATAACTCTGATGATTGATATAGTGTGTACATGGGATTCAGGGAAAAAAAAGGGAAAAAGAAGAACAGAAAACCAAGATCAAAGCCTACATCATCTGGCTTTTTTTATTATAACATGAATCGCTTAAGGACTTGGGACACACTATCTCAAACATCATTTCTTCTGCAGCTTATCAAGCAAAAGGGCCATTAGGCCAGAGTGGGGCGAAGCCATTGTCTCCAAAAGGCAGCATAGGCTCCTCTGCAGCAAACCCCATCGACTCCTGTGGGTTCATCATATCCATGAACCAAGACGGCCTCTGCTGGTCTATGTTGACATCATAACAGGGTACTAATTGTGTAGGCATTATCTCCCCGACCTCTTGTGCTTCCTCTGCCGGTACCACAGACAATGGCATGGGGTTGTAGTTGAGAGGCACATTGTTGAGCCTGTCTAGTTTCTGTTGGATCTCCTTCTTGTACTGTTCAGTGACCCATCCAAGATCGTTGAGATCCACCAGGTTCAACCCGTCAAGGCCTCTCCCCGTGAGGGACTGGAACATGACCCTGGTGATCTCCTTCTCCCGGTTGTCCCTGAGCTGCTTCTTCAGCTGTTCGCTCAGTTTCTCCAGCCTCTGCTTGAGGAAAGACTCTTGGTTCATCATTTTCTTGTTTTGTTCCATTTCAGGCATCCTGTCAAACTTTGCCAGGACACGCTGAACCCCGAGAGGGGAAGGCCAGACTTCAGGCTGAGTGTCATTGGGGCCATAGATGATGGCACACGCCTCAATCCCACAAAGGGTACTGAGCTCGTGTACCTTCTTAAGGAGGCCCTTCTTTCTCTTCTTAAACGTTGCCTTCCTTGCGGAATCATTGGTGATATATGCAAGCTTAACCTTCTTTCTAGTCATTATTACCCAGAAAGAAAAACAATTATAAGGAAAATAGAAGATCTCTACGTGCTATTGCCTAGAACAGCTAGTGCTATATATAGAACAGTGGTATGCTATTTCATGCCCTTGTTGGTGGTTTTGACGAATAATAATTGCTAGCGATTCAAATTCTGAAACGCAGTCTGGTATATTTTACTGTGGGCTAGGATATTACCATGTATTGTCATTCAACATAGATTAGATGGTGGAATATGGAGTGCTCATATAAAATGAAGGCTGTATTTGGTGATTATTTGAATATGATTTGAAAAATCAAGGGTAGGAATGATGGTTTTGGTAACAATTTCATTGGAAAATTAATTTGGGGTTACTGGTAACTGAATCCTATAACAAACTGATAATTCTGAGATTGATTCACAACTATTGACAATGTATCTGGCCACTCATACAATGAAACAAAAATGTGATTCTCGCTGTGTCTGATTATACATTGACGCCTCAGTTATTTGTTTGGAAAGAGATTATATGTACATGGAAACTAATTATGATGACAGATGGGACTGGCTTTAGCATACTGCCAATTGAAATGAATCACCCAGACATTTGAATTCGAGATTCGAGAGTGAGGAGATGAATGTTGACGGAACACATGACTCTGCTCGAGTAAAAAAGGTATGTGCTTTAATTTCAGACAGCTGCATATTTCTTAATATGCATGTATGTTGGAATGATACACTATCACACAGAAAATGTGTGGCAAGACGGTCTATAATGTCCGGATAAGTTTTATTTTTTTATTTTTGTAGATTTGCTTGTACATATAAGTTCAGGATTTATCTTACAGTGTTATTCTGAACAGTTAAAGTTCAAGATAGATAATAAATTTGCATTTTATCATGTACTAACATGCCTATTATTGCTTGAAATCTACCTATTATTTAGGTTTTTACCATTCCACCTAAATTTGCATTCTATCATGTACTAACATGCCTATTATTGCTTGAAATCTACCTATTATTTGGGTTTTTACCATTCATTAGACCATACTTACTCTAATATACCCATTATGTGACTTTTGTGTAGATTAGTTTCACTTGTGATAGGATATATACCAAATAAACTCTCAATTCTAATATCGATACAGAACTCGCGCAAAATATATGTACCAAACCTGGAAGATGTTTATGCCCAATGATATCTGTAGTCATATCCGTAAAAGGAATGTTTAGTTTTCAATGTTGTCGATATCCTTCTGTAATTTAGGAATGTGGAGGTAGCCATATGTTGAATTTAAAGAACGTTTTATCCGTCGCCCGTTTATGTTTTTCTTCCTTTTTGTTAGTTTTAATGAATGTTTACCTCGATAAGCTATTGGAATTAATGTGGACTGCAATGATATTTGTAGTAGAATGAATAAGCCGATGTACCTGAATAGAAAAGGCTAGTCTTATTTTGCCTTTGTATGAATATTTAAAACGTGGCACTAGCGTTCCATCTTGTTCTGTATTGTAATTCAGGTATGGCTGTTTATGAAGTAGATCGTGATTTATAGGTATGTCTGGTTTATGGGAGAAGGAGAAAGGTGTACCATTGAAGCACATAAGGAGTGAAAGAGAAAAAAGAAGTCAACCTGGAATCAAGATTTGAAGTGTACATGTGTGTTATCATCAAAGATTAGTACTGGGTTGTTTTGTTGAACTCCGTTTTTCAGATGCAGATACAATAGTTTGATTATATTATATATTTGGTGCTGTTTGATGACTAGAGTAAATTGTACAAAAATGTATGTTTTAATTTAGATAGTTTCATTTTAGAGATCTAGTTATGTTTTACCAACAATGTCACAACAAGAAATCACATTTTACATATTTATTTATAAATAATTATATAGGATTAGTGTGTTTAAAGTTACCTCACTAACAACTTTTTCGGGGACCGAGGTTTATGGAGTGTGGGCCTAATTTGCCGGGATGATAGAGGAAGGGTGATGAATGCTTTCAGCAGGAAATTTACGGGGTTTCTTCGTCCGGAGGAGGCGGAGGCCGTGGGAATGAGAGAAGTGCTAGGATGGAAGGGAATGATGGGCTTGGACACGGTATCCATCAAGACAGACTGCTAGCGAACCGGTTGATTCAGGGAAGCCGTTTTGGGGGTATTATATTAGATTGCATTTCCATTCGGGACAGGTCGCCTCGACCGATTCCTATTTCTCATATTCATCGATTTTGTAATGGTGCGGCTTACGCGCTAGTTAAATTTGTTTTGAACTTTTTGGATTACTCTCCGAGTGGGATCTTGTTTTACTGCAAGATGCCTCTTTATTTGGTTAAATAAAAAGTTCTATTTCTCTCAAAAAAATAACTTTTTCAATTAAATTAAATTCATTAATTCAACGACACCAACCTAAATAAGAGAAAGAAAAGAAAAAAGAATGAACACCTATACAAGTAGTGACCCATTTTTCTACTACACATTTGATGGTGCTTCATATGAATGTGATTGATTTAAGGGGATAATTTTACTTTACTTCATTTAATTCTACACTATTTTTATGATGTGTTAACTAACTAAAAAATTTTCTCCCCCAGTCCTCTAATTAATTTTAACCTTCATTTTTGTCAAAATTTCTTATTTCCGTTTGTGTACAAGTCTAAAAATAAAAATACTTTTTGTTTTGTTTTCAATTTTAAAAAATGTGTTATTACACAGTAAAATTGATATTTTTAAAAATTGACGGGTGAAAATTAAAATTAGTTAGGGGACCGGCATAGATAATTTTGTAGTTAGATATAGCAATGTGAAAATTGAGTATACTTAGGTGGAGTGATATGAAATTATTCTTTTATTTAAGGGATAATGACACTTTCTTACATCTACCTATGACGAAATGATAGTCTCATACTCTAACTAATTTTTCTCTTTTTTAGTACCCTAACAATTTTTTTGTGACAACTCACCTCTAAAATGCATGAAATACCTAAAATACCCTTGGTTGAAACAGTTCAATTTGAGCAGTCTCTGGTTCAAACAGGTCAATTGAATCGGTTCAAATTAAAACTCCGAATTAAACAGGTTCAAATCTCTCATCTTCGATCTAATTGAATGGTGGTCGGACCGGTTTGGACCGTCAATTGTTTTCAATTGGACCAAATCTAATTCTGGTTATTAAACTAGGGGTATTTTAGTCATTTTAGCGTATGTTGTCACATAAAAATTGTTAGGGTACTAAAAGAGAGAAAAAATTAGTCAGGGTATGAAACTGTCATTTCGTCATAGTTTGGTGTAACAAAGTGTCATTATCCCTTTATTTAATACAAGTTCAGATTCTGCATATTGATGATCATTTTGAAATAATCCGATCAATAAGCAAATGGTTACGACGTTATGCTATGTGATTGCGAGAGATGATCATTTTGGCCCCTCAAGTAGTGTATAACTTTTTGGAATAATTACACACTTAGTTTGACGGGTTTTACAGTCAACTATACTTAATTTGACGTGTTTGAGCTCACCAAATTATTATTACAAATTACTCCAACTTCGTTATATTTTGTGTGTATTTTTTTATAAAATTCAAAAGCTAAGTTGTTCATGTCCAATACTTGAAGAACATCATATATTTTCCTGGTGTTTTGGGTAAGAATTTCGATACTTGTCAGATCCTAACCGATTTCAAGACCGACAAGTTCTACTACAAGATATGGTTGGTTTCTCTCGCGACGATGATGATGGGGTTGTCGGGGGACCTTGTCAATGGGAATCGGTCAGGTTCCTGAGAGCTGAAAATGGAGCAATGTCTCCTGGTCTGAATCAAAACTTGTTAAAGCCTTGAAGAAAATAGTCCGGACTAGAGCAACGTCATCACCTTCACGAATCTCTGTGACGGACTGACGATAGTGAAAGGTGTGGGCAAGCTAGTAGGGAGGAGCACCTGAGCTAACTCAGGAGACATCCATATGGGTGCTTTCACAAGAGGAGTACACTTGTGTTCTCTTGCTCATAAACCATTTTCAGTTCAATTTGGTTCTTCAAATTTGTGGTTTGTTCTATTTTGTTTTTGTTTACGGGTCTTACTGCTATGGTTTTTGTTGCTCATGGGTTTCTACTCCTAGATATTACCCAAATTCCCACGATTCACCAATATCATATCAATCACAATACCAACAGTTCATCTGTTGCTAGAATTGAAATTTCATGAGATTTGGAAGCATGCAAGGAAGGTCATCCAAGGCGAGTCCAGGTCATGACACGAGAATGGTGAGATGGAGGGTTTTTAAGCAATACTCAATTCGAAGAGAATAAGGAATTAAAATTTGGTTAAATTAGCTACACAATATTACTCTTCTAGATCTCACCCGCCTACAATCAAACAAGCAACGTATGAACAAAACCGACAGTAGTGTTTATTTTAAGGGGTGACCATCTGAAAACACTTCCGGTGCAGGGAATTTATTTGCCCGGAAAGTAACAAAAAGACTTATCCTAGAGATCAGTACTGACCTCATCTCTGAACATTAAATCACATGAGAATATCACAATTACATGCAATTTTTCCCCAACCTATGCTCGCTGCTCAACATATGATCCAGAGAGTCCAGAAGTTCCATGAACAGTAATCTACAAAAACCATAATATGTCAGAGATCGCGCAAGAAAGCAACTGTGTACAGACTTGAGGATCATATACGATTTTTTTTCCTATCTAGTATAGCAATCGAGTTTATACTCGATGCAACCACTGCACGACCAGATAGGTTGAATAAATATTTTGTGATCCTATTCCATGTCCGTATGAGAGAGCAGATCAAACGCCAAAAGCTTACATGATCAGTTAAAGCTGATTAGTAGTTCTAGGTTGGTCCCAGTGAAGTATGTTATCCACCCATGCATGCTATATGCAGACTGAAAGCATCCACAGTATATTGTGTAACGACCAAATATGATCATTCAGTTCTTTTACAATTTTCGATTGAAGATAAAAATGCTGAATAAACAAAGGACTGCATACGTGAATGGTAAACAATATTTGTTGTGGTCCATTTTCCTAAAGAATGCATAACTATAATATTAACAGTGTGGGAGATGATCCTCCAAGAATGAATCTTCTTCTTACCGCATACCGAATTTAGGTGTATGTGGGTGTTTCTGTGTGCCTAACCAAATATCATCACCGTGCACTTGTGTTTGAGTTTGATATCCTAATGTAGGGCTGCAATTTTATATGATAAATCATGATTATAGGATATGAATATGTGCCCCTGGTATATCCTAATCAAATCATTATAAGGTTTGAACATCATGCAGGAACTAGAAACAGTGCAGCAACAAAAATCTGTTGTACCTTTCCCCACTCTGCACCAAGGCCACTGCATCTCATCTTTAAGTAGATCATCTTTGCCCCCAACTCTGACTCAACTTTTTTCCGCAAATAGGTCTCATCGGGTCCAAATGCATCCAAATAACTAGAATAACGTTGGTAAGCAGTATGAAGTGCGTCCACAAAATCATCAGAAAGGGCCCTCACATTCTACACAGTTAAGTGAAACCAAGGAAGTATAAGAACCAGGGAGAGATGGAGAAAACACTTCCCTAGTCTATACAAGTTATTATACCTCTCCAATCAGGCCAATGCTGTCATCGAGTTCAGACTTCAATGACATCAAAATCCCACCGAACTCCTCCACTGCCTCCGCAGCACGGAAAACATTTTTCAAGGCCTCCTGGCCAGCCTTGTCATCTGTACTCTTAGACAATGCCTTTTTTGCACTACTAATGACAGAATCCGGGATCTCATCCCAATTTATAGCCATCAATTCCTTGAAGACACTGCAAATATCTTCATCTTTTACGGAGGGTGTGTGAGATACATCAAAACTAAAAGAGCGTGTGCTGCCTATGCTCAATGCAAAAGAAGGCTTGCAATCTGTTCGGTTTGCACCGTGATAGACAAGTACAAAAATAAGTTCTCAAAAATGAAACAAGCCAATGTGAAATTATTTAACATCAATATGATTTAGCAGATTCTACTGTAAGTGCTCCCAATTGTGCACGGGTTGAGAAGCAGAGTAACATGGTACACAAAATAGGCTCTTGTTCAGAGATAAAATGAGTACATGCACCTACCAACAGCTCTGACCAGTCATTTCCATACAACAAAAAATAAAAGGAGAACACCAAAGAAGTCATAAAGCTTCACCCTTGTGGATATACCTCCTTAAAGGGCAATTTCAATCCTTGCATACAAAGATCATGAATTTACACACATACTTTATCCAGTACAAGCTCAATTCCCCACTTGGTGATCAACATATTTATGTTTTCATAAAGATAAAGCAATAACAACATACAAATTCAATAGATATTAAAATCCAGTGTTGTAAAAAACGTTGGGCGCTAGTTGGTCGGAGAGGGCCTTCTAAGGATTGATCGGAAAACAAATCGGATTAAAGGATTAATCGGAAAAATCGGGAATTTCACAACATTGCTAAAATTCTAAGTGAAACTTCACAAACATAGTAATTACTTAGGAATCAACTACATCATTACATCGTGTAAATGCTAAGGCATGATCATAGAAACAATAATAGCCACCCACAAAATCAGCAGTGAACCAATTACAATGACACTCAGTATGCGAAAACGTGCTTCTAATACAGCCAGACGAACGGGTAACATCTAAATTATAACCTTGAAACTATACATGTACTAACTTCAGATACATACAACAGTGTGAGCACGAAATGCTAAAATATCATTCAAATGGACTGTTTTTCATAACAAGCAATTGAATATCAAGCATTCATCAATCAAAACATGTAAATCAACATCATTTCACGGCTGAAGCGCCATTGATTCAGCCGAACCTCAACAGATGACGGTAATTTAATTCTAGGGTGAAATTTACATTGGTCATCAATAATCGAAGACGACGATATATTGTGCACTGAATCACTTATTGTTCTATACACATATACCAAATAGATGAGGCGAGAGAAGGATGTTATTGAGGTACCACGATTGAAAGCTGTGGGGACAGAAGATGAAGACGGACTGAAGAGAGCGCGGACGGTGGAGAGGTGGCGCTGGCGAGACGAGCAGTTCGGCATATGGATCGAGGTACCACGATTGGGTCTAGAGCCCATATGTACAGTATCATATGGAATTAAATGATACTGTACTAACACATGTTCAACGATAAAATGATATTGCACGTTGAACAGAAGAGTCATTCTTGATACCCACTTGTGACAAATCATTCTTGATACCCACTCCGGCGACCAGGGTTTCGTCAGTGTCGTTTGGTCTACCTGGCCCGGTCCGGTTTGGAGTGGTCTTCTTGCTTTCGAGCGAGCGCGAGGAGTTTTTGTTGGTTTCGGTCCAGGGAGCGGTGGATCTGTTTTGGAGTCTCAAAGAGTTAGGTGTGCTACTTCGGGAGCCCTTGGGATCGTGGCCGAGTTGAAAGACATTGGTTACCTGCGATGACCCTGACCTCACCGGTATCCAACCCGACAACACCTATGATAGCTAACCTTGTAGGATTCAGACATAGAGTTTCGTGGTGGTAGAAGATGTTTCTTTGCACATAACGGGAATTTTAGGAGGTGGTGGTGGTCGGTTTGCTCCAGTTGTGTCCCTGCGTGGACTTCGGAGGGATTAGAGTTTTTGGGTGAGTGGTAGCGAGGAGTTAGGGTGATAGTTTGTTTAGAGGTTGTCGGAGTATTCGACGTGTTTAGTTGGGTTAGTGGTTTTCGATTGTTGGTTTGTCCGACGTGGTTACCTGGAGGTGTCTAGAGAGGTAGAGTGTCTTAAGGTTGTCTTTTACTGTTTACTCGTAAATTGTACACGACTGATGCTCGATCTTCGGGTGCAGAGTTTTTTTTTGTCTCGTGATATCATGAATGAACTTCGGTTTGCTTTTAAAAAAATACATTGTAACCTAACACTGTCTATTATTAGATGGCTTATACTAATTACGGAAAATTGCACATGACCCTTCTTAACTACATACAAGTTTCAGTTAGGCCCCCTTAGTTTTAAAGTTAACTTAGAGTCTCTTAAGTTTGAAAAAGTTTCACTTTACCTTTTTCCGTAAAATTTTAAAAATTATATTAACTTTTTGTGAAATGACGAAAGTATCGTTCTATTAAAAATAAAAATAAATAAGTAAAAATGATTTTAAACTTTTTTTCTAATTTTTTCATTGTAGAAAATAAAAAATAAAATTCTGCTAGTAGTAAAAATAATTTTTAAAAAGTTTTTTATAAAAAAATTAATAAATGATTAACAGCATTTTTATTTTTATTAATTTTTACAAAAATTGTTTTTTTTAAAAAAAAAATTACTACTAAAAATTGTATTTATTCTTTGTTTTTGTAAAAAAACAAAATTATAAAAAAAATTCAAAATCATTTTTATTTATTTATTTTAATTTTTTAATGCAATTGTATTTTCATCATTTCGCAAAAAGTTAACATTATTATCAAAAAAGTTAACAGAAAAGGGATAAAATGAAACATTTTCAAATTTAAGAGGCTCCACAAGTTGATTTTGAAATTAAAGGGAGTTTAAGTGAAATTCATGTACAGTTAAGAAGGGTCATGTGAAATTTTTCTTACTAATTATTAGGGCACAAGTCTGTTCTAAGTCTAGTCCCTACTACGAGTAGAGGATCGGATTCATAAATTTTCAAGAGGGGGCGATGTAACATATTAAAAAATCAATTAATTATTATTATTATAGTTTATGCAAGTATAATTTATCATTAGATCCAATAAATTGTAGTATTTTAAATTCTTGGGACAATACTATCCTTTATTTTTTTGTACGATTCAAACTTATTCATATTGTTAATATTCTCGTGAATACTCGGTGTAAATTATTAAATTGTTATTTAATTATTCTTCTACTGTATAAAATCTCATTTGTTTGAATTTTACGACATTAGATAAATTATGTTATTAAAATTTTGTACCAAAAAAATTCACGGTTGAAGTTTACGGACATTTAAAACTGAAGGTTGTCGATAGTTTTTTGTTTAAAAAACTATTGTAATTTGTATCCTCATCCTCATATATTGACCTATATATAGTGTTGTACAAAAATATTAGGCGTTATTAGGTCACATAAATTAAGCATTTTAAGGACTACCTAGTGATTTATCAGAAATTAAATTAAATGATTTGAAAATTATATTGAATTAACTTGGGACCAATAAGAATTA